>BDJD01000286.1:38263-48571 GCA_002564525.1 Rosa multiflora
GAACAATGAGCCACATAAATGAGCAGAAATGAAGAAAAGAAGTTTTCCTGCTTCAACCAAGAAACCCTGCGAAAAGAAGGAAAGCTCACCAATGAAGTTTCCAACGTTACTATGAAAAAGAAATGGAAAAATAAAGTGTTGTGGCGTTGGAAGGCATAATGGCTTGAACTTGAAGCAACGAGGCCCAAGAACTCTCAAGACTTGTTGGATTTTCGGCAAATTGGATAAAAGCCCACAAGAGCCCATGGAACTAGGGTTGTGACGCAAGAGTAAACCCTAGAGATGTTGTTGCCGTGAAATTCTAAGAGATAAACAAGGAAGTTGGCGTGAAAATCAGAAAATAATAAGAAGATTTCGGTGACTAGGGCTATTTTTATGGAAAGAAAATATACTTGGAGACCTACCTAGAGAGTTTGCCGTCCAAAGCAAGAGAGAAACTAGGGTTTGCCGTGAGAAAAATCAGAAAATAAGAAGAGATTTCGATGGAGACTTCTTAGGGAGCTTTTAAAGGAAAGAGAATATGTGTTGAACACAAAAAGCTCGAAAAGGAGTCTAGATTCATCCCCTATATTCTCTAAATATATTGTTGCCGAAATTGGTGAAGAAAATCAGAAAATATCTCTATATATTTCGGCAAGATTATTTAGGGAATTAACATTGGAATTTTGTGATTGGTTGGACTACTTCATAGGGCTTATGTGGCAAGCTACCATTGGAGGAAATTATGTGGAGTTATCAAGCAATTGCCGTGAGGATTCTTAGGGTTTTGAACGGTTTGGAGAGCAAGGAGGCCGTCCCCTATATATTCTCCATTCTTCTCAACGTCAAGGGTTCCTCTTCCTTCACATTCGACAACTTAGAAAAAATCAGAAAATCTCTCTAGCCTAGCCGTGAGCATCTCCACCCTCTAGTCATCTCCACGAGTTCAAGCAAGGCCAAAGGAAGAAGAAGAGAAGCCGTGAGCATCCATCATCCACCACCATCCTTGAAGCTTGCTTTCGAGATTCAAGAAACCAAAACATCAATCGTTCATCTCCATCTCACGGTGTAATCCGATTCTCCTTTGTAACCTTTGCTTTGAATTTCGTTGGTTATGAACTAGTTGACATATATGTATGAACAAAGTATTATTTCTGGAATTTTTATGATTAATTGATAATTTCAGATTCTTATATTGCGATTTATGGTTGCTTTTGTGTAAGTGTTTGATTAAATTTGCATGATAGATGTCTTTTGTATTTAATCTTAAAAGGTTCGAACTTTTAGGGTTTTTATATGATTGGTGCTACGAAATTAAGAACATGAATCAACTTCTTGGTTTTGTGTTCTTAAATCGACAAGTAGTAAAGGTTTTGTGCAAAAATCGGATTTAATCAAAGAGAATTGCAATTAGGTGGACTTTTTCATACTAAGTTGCACACTTGAGTTGATAGCCTTTCTAGGTGTTTATTGCGTTGAACATGTTATGATTGACTAGCTTTCTAGGGCTTGAATGCATGTTTGATAGGATTAGTCTTTGTGCTTTCACTTAGATTAATTAGCATTGAAAAGTAAAATATGGGAAATTGTTTGCTTTCAACGTTTCACATGATCAACTCCTCTTGCATGACCTTGATGAGCAATGTTAGAAATTGAATCGATTTTAATAAAAGTTTTGGGTTTAATCTTTGTTCTCTCATTCCAATTGTGTTTTTATGTTTTTGCATTTTAATTGTTTAGTTAACTTAGTTTTATTTTCGAAAAACCAAAAACAAAATCCCCCTTTTTCGTGTAAAATGTTTATAGTTGTGAATATCTTTGTGAATATTATACTTTATTTTAATTTTAATTGTTTGTTTGTCCTACATTGACAGGTGTACCCTCAATCCCCAGAATAGAACGATCCCTATTTATTGTATACTACTAATGACATTTCAGGGTTAAATTATGCGCTTGCTAAAGGCACATCATTGAGTTGCTGGGTTCGAGCTATTTTGGATGACTTTGCTTACTGTATTTGTTTTGAAATATCAATATTTGGCCTCTGTATCTATTTTGGATGTGAATTGAATCAATTGAGTAATTAATAATTGAATTGCATATGTTTTGGCCTGTATGAATGAGAAATGAATCGATTGATTGATTGAATTGCATATTTGCATCTGTTGTGGCCTATGTGAATGGCCTCTGGAAGTTAAAGTGAATGTTGATGATGTTGTGGAGGGGGGTTCGAAGGAGGAAGAGAAGTGGAGGAGGTTGAGGGAGCAGGAAGTGAAGATGGAGAGAGCTGGGTTTGTTTTTGGAAGTAGAAGACAGAGATAAACAGAGGAGGAAGAAGAAAAGGTTAAAAAAAAAGCGAGAGAGAGAAGGAAAAAAAAAAGTAAGTGAGGATAAATTAAACATTTCAGCGCGTGAGGAATGCCACGTCAGCAATTTAACAGGCAATTTGGACGGAGCTTGACGGCAGGGACGAAATGGGAGGAAATTGAGAGTTCAGAGACTTTTTAGGTGAAATTCAAAGGTCAGGAACTGAAACGACGAAACCCTATAAGTATAAGGAGTAACCAGTAATTAGCTAAAAAAAAAAGGTCCATGAAGTTCATGGTTAATACCTAATCTGACGGGGTGTGACACATCATCGAATGGGTTCCATGTCATCAAATTAACAATGTTTTTAGAACAATACAAGTAAGAGTGGTTCTAATTGAACCTCAAAATCAAATTCCTACTTATTAAACTTTTAATTCACTTTTTTAAATATTTAAAAAGCTAAGTATATCTCTTTAATTTTGTCAAAACACTCTTCAACAATTAAATTTGTATTTTCAACCATTTGTATTTAACTACAAAAAATTCTTTCAGACCAAAAAAAAACCACCAAAAATTCTGATCAGAGTGATTATCATCTTCTTCGTCAATTGCAATTGCAAAGGACGTATCATATTTGGACCAATCAGATACAAAGAAAAAAGAAAAAAAAAAGAGCGGAGACGGAGAGAATTAAAAGCCGCCGCGCAGGGGGATTTTAAGAAACGAAAAAGAGATAGCTCATCCATCTGGCTGTAAACTCGACCCGCCAAGGGAAGCTGAGCTTAAAAGTGTGAAAACAGAAGAAAGATATGGATACGATCCAAAGCTCCCGCTGTTAGATGGGTTAAACAATGGTAAGTTGTCTAGGGCACAGTTTTCGATTTGCAATTCTTCTTCTTCTTGTTTTCAAGCCCAAGTAAAACAAGGTGACAAGATTGCATTGGATTCTATTGATCTGAGGTTGAAGATTTTGGTTTAGACTTTAACTGCCTCATTGGGGCTTTAGGAAGGAAATCAGGTTTATTCAATCCTGTTGAGTTGAAGATATTCAAACGAAAACCAATCTTTTCTTTTGATGAAACTTTCTTTGTAGGGTTCCGCAGGATGTCGTAGCAACAGGTGGAAAGTGCTCTCTCTTGAAATGGGTCACAGGTACCCCTTTACATCTTCTCCCCTACCTGCATACTCTACTGTGCTTCAAACAACTCATTACCCAGGTTTACTTTGTACGCTATGAGTGAGAATTAGTATGTTGGTTTATCTATCCTTTCTGCGTCTGTCTATTTCTAGTTTGACATCTCTAAAGTTTTGTAGGTTGTAATTTCATTAAGTTTATCAGTCATTTTCCTAACTACATCTAAAACATTCAGCTAATAGTTGTCCTTTTATTTTATTTTCTTTCAAGAGAAACAAAATTTTAATGACAATGTACAACAGTGATAAACCAGTTGAACATCAGCAAAAACAAAAACAAGATAGGAAACTAGCTTTTATTCCCCATTCTTACAAATCCTTCCAACTCTGATTATAGGATTGAAAATATGAGATATCATGCTACAAAGCAAGTTTCTCTAAGACTTGCTTGAAAATGTCCCATAACTTTCCAACATTCAGCCCCTTAAATCTCCCCTTGAAGCAAATGCTCACTTTTTACCTTAGTGACATCAAAGCAAACTCTTTCAGTTCTAAATTATTAGGTTATCTTTTGAAGGTAATCCAATTATGGGGAAACATAGTACCATCTGCAAAGCTTGCACTGTTCTCATTACTGATTCAGCTAAGTGTCTTGAAATGTTATTTTAGTTTCTTAGTTTTACATGGGTCAAGTTTACTTTAAGCTCGTGACTTAGAGGATTAAAGATTAAAGATGAGTTGTGGTAGCCCTCTTGAATTGACTTGTTCGGAAAAGCATGTCCTGCTTGTTTTTTGTTCTTATGACGGTAATGGGTTCTCCCGATTTTTCTCATTTTTTCCTGTTTTTCTTAGAGGGCACGGTAAAGGCTTTGAATGAGAAATCAAAAGAGCTAGTGGCACCAGAGCCAGAACCAGAACCTACAACTGAAGTCCTTTTTCTTTGCAGCTATGAAGGCTGTGGGAAGACCTTTATTGATGCTGGTGCTTTGAGGAAGCATTCTCACATACATGGGGAGAGACAGTATGTTTGTCACTATGAGGGTTGTGGGAAGGTATTGTTTAGAATGTGTATGTTGTTTTCCCCAACTTTTGGTTTACTATTTTGACTGATGGTTTTGAGATAGCAAGTTACTAGCTTGTCAAAACAATGTGAAACAAGTTGTCAGGTTACAATTTTGAGAAAAGTATAATAAGGGAAATGTTGAAAGTCAAATCCCATCTTCTACCGTTAGTAACATACTACTTGCTGGAAAGAAAGTATTTGTTAAGTAGGCTAAAAAGTTTTGTATGTTTTTTAAAGGTTTTTATTTGTTTTATTTCATTAAAAGTGGTCTGTTTTTTTATTTCTGGAACTTGCTGTGCAACTCTCAATAGTGCTACTCCAATGTATATTATTTTATTGTGGGGGGGGGGGGGGGGAGACTAGTTAATGTATAAATATTGATTTTCCATCGAAGTTTCTTGTCTCTTAGTAGATTGAGAAGAATAATGTTAATGTTGCAGAAATTTTTGGATAGTTCAAAGTTGAAACGACACTTTCTCATTCATACTGGCGAAAGAGATTTTGTATGCCCTCATGAAGGCTGTGGTAAGGTGATCATTTTATCCCCTATTAAAAAGTGCTTACTTTTTCCTTTGCTGAATTCCTTGATCTCTTGGACTCTAATGTTGAATTTGTGCTGTTTTGTTGTATTTTCTCGTACAAAATATGACCATAATGTTTTCTTCTGAAAGATGCAATATATTTGATCCATTTCTATGTTAGTTTATTTCTAGTTGCCATTTGCCATTTTTGTTTACTTTGAAGAGGAACACTTTCAATGAAGAAAAACAATTAAATATATGGGACTGCATTGTCTCCCCAGGAAAACTCTACAGTTGCAAGTTACTTAAAACAATGATAACTAGAAAGAAACAAATTAAACTGCAGTCCAAACATAAAAGATTGCTTGGGAAGAATATTCCCTAAACTCAGGAAGATACAAGTGCTCCGAGGGATGCCCAAAAAGTGAACTTTTTCCCACACAGGTGCCATCCTTTCCTCACATAGCACTATGCCTCTGTTTTTTCCACGAAAGAACTTATTCTTCACTCAATAAGGAACATATGAAGCTGGATTGTCCCAGCTCACTCTAAAAAATCTTTGACTGGGTGATCTGAACTTCAGCATTGCTTATAAACTTCAGCTGAACAAGTATGGTTGTCTCCTCTGAACCATGTTGCAAGTATTCATCCTTTCATGAGCTATAATCCAACCTCGTACTTAGGAGGGTACTTCGGCGTTCTAATTTGGACGAGATGGACCCAGAGAAAGTCCATTAATCATTTTCAATAAGATTGGCACCAAAACGCTCCAACTCCCATAATCATTTGTGGGTGTGCATGGGATGCATAAAATATCTGTATTGTTGTAATGAAGTTTTATTTTTGTTCTGTTTTCTTTTGGTCTTACTGTTGTAGTGAAGTCTTCAAATCTTACATCTGCAGGCATTCTCCCTGGATTTCAACCTACGGTCCCACATGAAAACACATTCACAAGAGAACTATCATATATGCCCATACCCAGAATGTGGAAAGAGATATGCACATGAGTACAAGCTTAAAAACCACATTTCATCTCACCATGAAAAGGTTGCTAATTCCTCTGCTCTTTGCATTTATATTTTATTTTTTATGTATATTGTATTCTATAATTCTGCCTGTAAATGTCCCTTGTTTCTATAATTCATAATCTGCTGTTCCAGGAAGAACACAGTAAATCTTTTTATTGCATATGAATGTGAGGTTTGTGTTATTAGAATATTCAGAAATTAGGCCCAATAATATGTCGTGGACAATGCCAACTTATAACTGATATTGACGTTATGTAACTATTTTTGTTAACTTTCTTACCAATAGAAAGTTTGATTTGGGTTCCAATATTAACATTAATTTCTCAGTTGCAGAGTGTGCCTGTGGATGTGCCTAAGTATACTGTTCCACCTTCAGAGAAGCAAACAAAAACTCCCAAGCCTTCTGCAGGGGTTTATGGTTCTGCATCATCTGATCGCCCTTATGCCTGCCCTTATGAAGGGTGTGAAAAAGCCTACATCCATGAATACAAGCTTAAACTACATCTGAGGAGAGAGCATCCTGGTCATATGTCTGATGAAAATGCTGAGCATGCCCTTAATACTGCTGACAATGAGATGGACGAAGCCAGTGATCAAGATGTCTATGCGGGAAAACGTGTGAATGGCAAAAGCCAGAAAACAAATAGGGCCAAGCCGAATTTGAAGTTCCCGCCTGCCAAAGTGCGCAAAGGCTCAACTCCATCTCAGGCCACTACGAACCCAATGAAAAAGCCATGGCCAGTCAAAGAAGTAGTTTATGAAGAAGATAGTGAAGAAACGGAGGAGGACCGTGACAATGTAGAGGATGGTTGGAGGTATGCCGGAAACAACGACGATGATGATGAAGAAACAGAAGATGAAGACTAGATCTTTGAGGGAGTTTTTATTTGCCCTTGATGGATGGATAATAGAGGCACTTAGTCTGTAACCATACCTCTAATTTTATTTTATTCTATTCCGTTTATATTTTTTCTTTACCTTTGGAGGTGGCAATGTGAATTAGGCAGTCCTATAATGTGTGTCTATATATATTGAGAGAGAAGGAGAGACTTAGAGAGGACCTCGTTAAATTTGACATGTGAGGTTGTTTTTATTTTTAGTACATAGTTTAATACTTTAAATCATTCATTCTCTAGTTACATACTCACATATAAATCCTACATAAAATAACCAAAGTGGAAAATATTTATCCATTTAATTAGCACAATGTTTGTTTTAATTTGATCTAAGGAGCTACATTTGTTGACACGATGGATTTAGTTGATTTTTTGTAGACACAATATTTGCATAGGAATCTAAAGACACATCGATTAAAATCATTGAATTAGGTCAACTTATTCATTTCTTTTTTTTTAGAAAGGGGGGCTGATGTGACTGCTTCAAGCATTGATTAATGAAATTATATAATACAATGGGAGACATAGACCTCAAATTACAATAAGCATCAAGAGAACATCCTAAAATAATACCAGGAGTCTTCACAAAATCTATATATTCTAACATGCACCAATTAGCAAAGAATGCAGTTGTTAACGCTAGTGACCGAGGGGGCCTCTAGTTAGCTTTAGAGAGAGAGAGAGAGAGAGAGAGAGAGAGAGAGAACGACACAAGCGAAGTATAGTGGTTCGTCTCCCGCCTTAGCGGGAGACTACGTCCACTTGAATATTGTACTATGTGTGTTTGGGCCTTGCGGCCCAAAGGGGATTACAAAGTGTGTAATGGAGTGAATGTTTAAGTGGGATGAGGCATTCCTTTTATAGGTGAAGGAATGCTCTTCCTTTACATGATTTCTGATGTGGGACTCAAATATCACTATTCTAGTATAGAAAAGCTATGTTTGTGAAGGCAACTTGGCAAGGCCGGGAAGGTGGCTTCCCGGCAACGTATTTGCCACTTCCGGATACCGCAGCGTAGCTTGAACATAGGGCTACGGGATGCATGTCTCGGTTGGGCCCCACCATGGCTTGTGGGCCCCTCTAAGAGGGTGTTACTTATGCTTGGTGATATAGAAAATAGCCTTGCTAGTAGAGGTATCTACAGCAGTACTAACTACTCTATTTGCTTTAACAAAACGATAACATAACAGAAAGATAACTCTATTACGAAGAAACATCATTACAAATAGCATAAATTTCCTAGTTTGTTGCTGCATGAAAAGACTTTGACGACACTCCGTTTCATCCTGCAACTAGGACATTACGTCAATTTGATCAAGTAAACGGCTTGCCACCTCGTTAGACCAAACAAACAGGGACAGAGCTCACGCCGCCCTACAGAAAAATGGTAGGGACTTATTGCCTGCGTAATGTCACGTCTTACTAAAGTCCAAACAATAAATCAAAAAAGAAAAAGAACATAAAAAACAACATAGGCCCAAAGTTGAAGCCTAGGCACAAATACCACCACGACTAAGCCAAAGTTGAAATCTGCAAGAGGCACGATGCCATCATCTCTCCTGCACCACCCCTGCCTTCCGACCATCGGCAACATAGCCACTGCCACCAACTTGATGTCGTGCGATCACGATCTGTCCATCATCCCCATTACGTAGGCTAGAGGCGTTGCTCCTCTCTAGATAAAATACAAACCTCCTAAACCAAATGGGACCCAATTGATCCGATTTTGAGCACTGTCTATCCTAGTGCTATCACCACATAACCATCACTACTAGGCGACCTCTGATCTCGCGACACCAACTCGAATCAGCCCTTATGTCGTTCACGCTCTGCGCTCTAGTAAGACAACACTGGCCCCACCTCTAACCACCGCTGTCCTTCCCTATTAGAACCTTCAATCGATCTGAATAGCACCACCATTCCCTTATAGCGTTTACTCTGACCAGATACTCGGTCCCCTCAAGCCCGTCAGACGATGAAGTCACGAGGGTGTGTCGTTGGACAGGGCATAACCCTCTCAACGCATTCTAGGTTTTCTTCTCTCTTTTTTTCATCACTAGTTTTCTTCTATTTTAGGTGTGTTTTGAGTTGATTTGCAATTCTTTTATCAAATTAATGTTTAGGTCAACTTATTATTATTACAACATAAGGTACGCAATCAAAGCAATCTGTACAATTAACCAAAATAATAAACAAGTAGGTTAACCAAGTAACCTACAAATCATCAGTGGTGCACACTATGCTTCAAACTCCTATGCACACCTAACCTCAATTAATCTGTAGACTAGGCATGAAAAACCAAAAGGCCCCGAGAATAGCATTTAGAAAACCGTTAGTGTGCTGAAACAAATATAATAAAACTTAATGCTTTCCCAAAATTTTATTTCATTTAAAACCAAGCATGCAATATGATTTCAAGAAATTACTTTCAAATTGTGATTACTGAATCTAAACTCAACCGTCTATTAACATGCGTAATACCTAGCGCTCCACTATTAGCTCTTGTAAGGCGGCCACTAGAATCATCTCACTAGTAGCACTCACCAAGTTGAAATATATACTGGAATTGAAAGGTTATACTACACAACTTCTAACTCTGGTTGGAGTATCTAAAGACTGCTACTAACTAACACGTAGGAAATGGACGATGACTAGATGGTTTTGCCGACTAGTCATCTCATGCAATATAGGGTACTGCCGACCAGATGATACACCAAACTGTACTGCCGACCAAAAAACTAGGAGGTGATGACGCATCGGAATGTATTACTAACCAGCCATCTTATGTCATTTAGAGGGTAATGTTCACCAGATGACGCATTAGAGAGTACTACCAACAGGAATGCTACTTGAAGGGTATAGTGAATCAGAAAATGCATGCAAGCATTGATAAAATAATTAACCTCATTCGAATAACCACTCATATACCTAAACTCATTAACTCCCCTAAATAATCTCTGATGCAGCTATAAGCAAGCGCATAATTTAACCCTAAAATATCGTTAGTAGCATAAGCAAGTAGGGATCGATCTAATCCGGGGATTGAGGGTACACCTGTCATTGTCAAACAATTAAACAATTAAAATTAAAACAAAGTATAATATTCACAAATATATTCACAACTATAAACATTTTACACGAAAAAGGGGGGATTTTGTTTTTGGATTTGGATTTCGAAAATTAACCTAAGTAAAGAAAACAAATAAAACACAAAAACATAAAAACACAAATGGAATGAGAGAACAAAGATCAAAACCGAAACTTATGATTAAAATTGATTCAAACCCTAATATTGTTCATCTAAGTCATGAGAAAGGAGTTGATCATGTGAAACATTCGAAAGCAAATGAATTCCCATTTTTTTACTTTTCAATGCT
>BDJD01000286.1:98534-132630 GCA_002564525.1 Rosa multiflora
GGAAGTGATCTTGGCTGGGAAGTGATGCAAATTCAGTTCTGGACATTGCCTATTTATAGGGGAGCATTGGTTGGTTTTCCCAACTGAAACGTCTCCTTTATGGCCTTAACTCCTCTCATAATGGGGCAATTCCTTTAATTTCCAAGCTGAAACGTCTTTCTCTTATTTATTTTCCAGCTGAAACATCTTTCTCTTTTATTCCTCAACTGAAACGTCTTTTCTCTTATTTATTTTTCGTCTTTCTCCTTTATTCCCCAACTGAAAACGTCTTTCTCCTTTATTTCCCTTCTTCATTGCTTGGTCAAATATCTTAATGCTTTATTTTATGACTCCATCATTGCTGTTTCCAAGAGTTCCACCAAGCAAGGTTTCCTACAACAAGCAGGAGAATATCAGAATTTTCTAGAGAAAATAAAGGGGAATTAAAATGTAAAGACCGCAAAAACAGTTGACAGTTAGGAATCCTGATCCAGCTAGGATTTTTCATGAATTTTACTTTTTTCGCCTATTTCACTCCAAACACTCAACAAGACTCTCAAAATGACTTATTGACTCAAGACACTAAACTTAAGAGAGAAACAAAGCTAAAATGGGGCACAAATTCAATAATATTGTCACACTTTTTGGTCCTATCATTGTTCCCAATGGATCAAAGTTCAATTTGTTCAGGTTACTCATCCTGAAAGAGAACAAGAAATTAGGTTTAGTTTCGGAGCATAAAAGGCTACCACAAAAACATATAAAATTTCTGAGCGTAGTTGCTCCCAATAAATTAGGAATTTCTTAGCGTAATTGCTTCCAAGAAATTCAATTCCAAGAGATATTGGATTAGATCGAAACAATGACATAAGTTGTCAATCATAAATTCTCTACAAACTCTAAGTTTGGAGATCTCAACAAGCTCCAAGCTTGGAGTGAGCACGAACCCCACAGTTCGGCTTAATTAGGTCTCCCCTATGATGAGGAAAGGGGGGTAGAAGAAGAGATGTTGCAAGTCTCCAAAAAAGAAGAGAAATTGAATTTAAACACTCTAAAAAAAGGGGAAAGTTTAGTAAAAAATACCTCGAAATAGGTCGCCGGAAAATTTGACTGGAAAAAGTGGTAGGAAAAGTCGCCGGAAAAGTCATTGATCGGGGGTTAACCGGAGGGCTGATGTGGCACTGATGCTGACGTGGCGCAGGTCCTAGGGCTGATGTTAGTGGGCTTCTGGGCTTGGGTCAGTGGTCTTCTAGGCTTGTTCCTTTTTCTTCTGGGCTGGGCCTTCCTTTCTAATTCTCTCTTTCTTCTTCTTTCTTTTCTGCCTGTTCAAGGCGCAGCTGCTCAGGTGGACAGTTCACTTATTTTTAGGCCGGTTTTTGGAATTTTTCTTCCGGTTCCTGAAACTTCAGGTGAAGAGGTTTCTGCTACCAAACTTTGGTGGAAATTGAAGGTCCGGAAGATGGTGAACTGGTGGAATATTTGCTGCGAGTTGTATGGAGCTTCCTGTGACCGGTTCGGTGGGTTTCCGGCCAGTTCTGGACTCCTAGGATCGAGTTCTTCAATGTGTGAGGTGGAGGCAGAAAAGGCTTCAAGGTTTTGTATTTGGATTCAAGGTTTTTAGCTTATTGAATCCGGGTTTGGCTATTTGTTTCAGAGTTAGGGATTTGTGCTGATAACATGTTTAAGGAAAACTGAATTGGGAGAGAATTGAGTCGTACTTTCATTGATAATAGGGGCCTCTTTATATAGAGGATTATAGGCCTCACCATTTGGCCCTTCGGCCCTAAACCTACCCTAAGCCCGCCCGGCCCGTAGGGCCGAAGCCCTACCCTACCCTTGCATTAGGGCGGGCCGGCCCGACCCTTTTTAAAATAGGGTAGGGTATGGGTTATGTAAATGAAGCCCGGCCCTACCCTACGGCCCGGCCCGATTGAGCCCGTAAGGCCCAAGCCCGGCCCGGCCCTAAAAGCCCGGCCCTAACCTGGCCCTAAAATTTATATTTTATTTTTGTTATTTTCTATTACATGTGTTATATGTATAAAACTATGGAAGTGTAGAAAATTATTTCAATTTGCCATATTAGGAAATGAGTCTTTTAAATTGAGCCACATTTTGAGAAGAAAAAAATAATTTTTTTTAAAGAATTAACCGTTAATTAGGCAAAAACGCCGCCATTTTAATATAATCTTATGGGTATTTTAATATTTACCAATAATTATTGTTAACTAATTAACTGTAATAATTACAAAGCTATTATTTCAAATTGGACAATATATTCATGTAATACCAATTTTGAAATAAATCAAGTAATCAACATAACTAAAAATAATCAATTGGTTGAGTTGAAACCATTTTACCAATGTAATGTTAACTTCTTAATGAGCAAAATGGGGGACGAAATGGAATTTTTTAAAATGCACCGCTGGATGTTATTTGCATATGAATATATGTTAGTGGTAGAAATTTCAACAATTTCCGCCTTCGTTTGGACCTCGATCTACCCGGTCAACTCAATACCCTAAATAGAACATAAAACAAATATGCTCTTAACCGGTCCTTGGCAATTCACTTTTTTCGATTTTCAGCTCCCACACTCTCATGGGTAGGGGGTCTACTTATGGATGTCAAAATTCCACAACGTTTGTCCGCGCATGATGCCGCTCCCCTTAGGGAAGTTTGCTTGTGAAAAGCGTTGACCGCTCCGTTAGGTGCCTTATGCACGGCGGATCAGCCTAATTTCTTTACACAATACCTATCACTATTGTATAAACATATAAGAATTTTCCGATTGATCGATTTTCATTTCAAAATTTTTGGATCGCACATAATCCTTATATGTCTTATAATGTAGTATAACTAGTTTATTAGGCTTGTTACCCTCCATGAGAAAAATAGGGGACGAAATAGAATTTTTTAAAATGAACCGCTGGATGTTGTTTGCATATGAATATATGTTAGTGGAAGAAATTTCAACAATTTCCGCATTCGGTTGGAACTCGATCTACCCGGTCAACTCAATACCCTAAATAGAACATAAAACAAATATGCTCTTAACCGGTCCTTGGAAATTCACTTTTTTCGATCTTTCAGCTCCCACACTCTCATGGATAGGGGGTCTACTTATGGATGTCAAAATTCCACAACGTTTGTCCGCGCATGGTGCCGCTCCCCTTAGGCAGCTGAAACATCTTTCTCTTTTATTCCTCAACTGAAACGTCTTTTCTCTTATTTATTTTTCAGCTGAAACATCTTTCTTTTTTATTGCTCAACTGAAAACGTCTTTCTCCATTATTCTTCAGCTGAAAACTTCTTTTCTCCTTTATTTATTTTCCAGCTGAAACGTCTTTCTCTTTTATTCCTCAACTGAAAACTTCTTTTCTCCTTTATTTCCCTTCTTCATTGCTTGGTCAAATATCTTAATGCTTTATTTTATGACTCCATCATTGCTGTTTCCAAGAGTTCCACCAAGCAAGGTTTCCTACAACAAGCAGGAGAATATCAGAATTTTCTAGAGAAAATAAAGGGGAATTAAAATGTAAAGACCGCAAAAACAGTTGACAGTTAGGAATCCTGATCCAGCTAGGATTTTTCATGAATTTTACTTTTTTCGCCTATTTCACTCCAAACACTCAACAAGACTCTCAAAATGACTTATTGACTCAAGACACTAAACTTAAGAGAGAAACAAAGCTAAAATGGGGCACAAATTCAATAATATTGTCACACTTTTTGGTCCTATCATTGTTCCCAATGGATCAAAGTTCAATTTGTTCAGGTTACTCATCCTGAAAGAGAACAAGAAATTAGGTTTAGTTTCGGAGCATAAAAGGCTACCACAAAAACATATAAAATTTCTGAGCGTAGTTGCTCCCAATAAATTAGGAATTTCTTAGCGTAATTGCTTCCAAGAAATTCAATTCCAAGAGATATTGGATTAGATCGAAACAATGACATAAGTTGTCAATCATAAATTCTCTACAAACTCTAAGTTTGGAGATCTCAACAAGCTCCAAGCTTGGAGTGAGCACGAACCCCACAGTTCGGCTTAATTAGGTCTCCCCTATGATGAGGAAAGGGGGGTAGAAGAAGAGATGTTGCAAGTCTCCAAAAAAGAAGAGAAATTGAATTTAAACACTCTAAAAAAAGGGGAAAGTTTAGTAAAAAATACCTCGAAATAGGTCGCCGGAAAATTTGACTGGAAAAAGTGGTAGGAAAAGTCGCCGGAAAAGTCATTGATCGGGGGTTAACCGGAGGGCTGATGTGGCACTGATGCTGACGTGGCGCAGGTCCTAGGGCTGATGTTAGTGGGCTTCTGGGCTTGGGTCAGTGGTCTTCTAGGCTTGTTCCTTTTTCTTCTGGGCTGGGCCTTCCTTTCTAATTCTCTCTTTCTTCTTCTTTCTTTTCTGCCTGTTCAAGGCGCAGCTGCTCAGGTGGACGGTTCACTTATTTTTAGGCCGGTTTTTGGAATTTTTCTTCCGGTTCCTGAAACTTCAGGTGAAGAGGTTTCTGCTACCAAACTTTGGTGGAAATTGAAGGTCCGGAAGATGGTGAACTGGTGGAATATTTGCTGCGAGTTGTATGGAGCTTCCTGTGACCGGTTCGGTGGGTTTCCGGCCGGTTCTGGACTCCTAGGATCGAGTTCTTCAATGTGTGAGGTGGAGGCAGAAAAGGCTTCAAGGTTTTGTATTCGGATTCAAGGTTTTTAGCTTATTGAATCCGGGTTTGGCTATTTGTTTCAGAGTTAGGGCTTTGTGCTGATAACATGTTTAAGGAAAACTGAATTGGGAGAGAATTGAGTCGTACTTTCATTGATAATAGGGGCCTCTTTATATAGAGGATTACAAGCATAGAGATAGAGTTGTACATGGAAACATAATCGTACATTGATTGGATATCTCCTAGGATTCTCTAAGAATATCTCTAATATAAACCTTATTTCAACTAGAGCAAGTAACCTCGAGTTTGGACCAGACAAATATTCTGGATTTACTTGAACAATTCTAATATTTTTCTTTTTTGTTTGTCTATATTTTAGAAAAAGAGTGCGTTGAATTGGAGGATCTTGCTGAAGACGTATTTGATTTGACATTGCAAGATAAATTCGGAGAATGAAAAAGCCGCAATTAAGATGACTTTGACGTCTTTGATTTAATTTTAGTACATTAAATATGTATTTTATTTAACTAACCTATTTCAATCTTTGTAGCTACTATTATCATTTATGCTATTTCATCACTTATTTGAAAATCAATTTCAGGAATTGAAATATTCAATTATATCTACGCTACTCAACCAACACATGTATCTATTAATTGATCTGAATATATTTCTCTAACAGTTGATCAAAGAATGAATCGAAAAATACATAAGTCTTAACGGATTTTAATGGATTTGAGAAAAAAAAATTATATACACAAGTCTTAACTAGTTCTAGTTGTTTTGAAAAAAAGTTATTAAAAAAAAAAAATCTGCTTACGGGTCTTAACGGGTTTCAACGTATAACCCGCAAACTTGCGGGATTTAACCTGTGAAACTTGTTAAAATAACGAGTTGTTACCGAATCGGCCTGTTAAGAACCCACACAGTACTCGCACGTTGCCAGGCCTAGAATGACATAATAAAAATAGCAAATTACCCATTAAAACATTGGTGTGGATGAAGAATATTATAAATATAAAAGATAATGATTGTATTTCAAAAAAAGAAAAAGATAATGATTGTGAGTAAAAGAAAAAGAAGAATGAAAATGGTGGAGTGTAGCACTCATCAACCTTTGGTCGGAGTGAAGTCGTTATAATGGTAAAACCCAGGTTAAAATGAGAAAATCGAATCCCCACATCAGCAGTTAACCCATCTCATCTCCGCTCTTTGCCTTCCGATCTACAGCTGTATTCTGTACCCACCGCCAATTCCAATTCCAATTCCAAGCGCCGACATTATTATCTTCTCCATCTAAATCTCACTCGCTCTCTCAACTCGTCAAGGCGTCAGTAATGTTAGAGTCGAAGCGTGTGAGCGAAGAAGAAGCTTAGGGTTTTCTCAGCCATGGCGACTCAGGTTCAGAGCCCGATGAGCTGGAGAGACTCGTACAGAGGCATGTCCTCTGACAACATTAAGGGTTTGGTTCTTGCTTTGTCTTCAAGCTTGTTTATTGGTGCTAGTTTCATAGTCAAGAAAAAGGGCTTGAAGAAGGCTGGGGCTTCTGGCATCCGAGCAGGTTCGTAATTCCACTCCTTATTTTTGATACTTAAAAAAAACAAGAAAAAAGAGTGAATTGCAATTGGGTCAGATTTGAGTGCCTACCAGTCCAGTTGAAGATTAGGATTAGGATTCATGAATTATTTTGCAATTTCTTCCAGAATCTTCTCTTTCTCTTAATTGCTACTCAGCCTTTTCATTTCTTTTGGTTGTTGTTCCTATCATGTAACAGGAGTGGGAGGATATTCATACCTATATGAGCCACTTTGGTGGGTGGGCATGATAACAAGTGAGTTTTTTGTTCCTCTTTTTTATCTGCATGTGTCACCAATGAAGATCAATTATTAGCTCTTCTTTCTGGTGAATTATACTATCTATTATTATCTAACTCAAACATGCCTTGCGTATTCATTCTCTAAACCAATATAGTGGACGACCAATTAAACAGATAAAACTGGTGAATCTGAAAAACAATTCTATATGTAATGAAAAATTATATTCTGACAATACAACTGCCACTTTGCCAGTGATTGTAGGAGAAGTTGCTAATTTTGCGGCTTATGCATTTGCGCCAGCTATACTAGTAACTCCTCTTGGCGCTCTCAGCATAATTATCAGGCAGGATAAACATTTACACCTAAATATGGTTACTTCTTAGGGTTGAGTGCTGATTAAAATAACATTTTGCAGTGCTGTGCTTGCACATATTATTTTAAGGGAGAAGCTGCATATCTTTGGGATTCTTGGTTGTGCTTTATGTGTTGTTGGTTCTACAACAATTGTTTTACATGCTCCTCAAGAACGTGAGATTGAATCTGTAACAGAAGTTTGGGCTCTTGCCATGGAACCAGGTAAATAGTTTATTTGCAGCTATTTGTATTTTCACTGACTATTCAATTTAATTATACTCTATAGAATAAAAGGAAAAAAAAAAAAAAATTTATAATCAGTATTGGTTTTTTTGTCAGGTTTTCTATTTTATGCAGCTCTTGTCATAACTGCTGTTTTTATACTTATATTCCACTTCATCCCGCAATATGGCCAGACACACATAATGGTTTACATTGGAGTTTGTTCGCTTGTAGGTTCCTTGTCGGTATGTGTTGCTATTTGACTTTCAGTATTTTTACAGTTATGCTTGCTTTCCCCTCTCATCCCTTTATATTTCTTGTCTGTTTTTGTTCTTGTGTTTATCTGAGAGTTGTTATTTGACAGGTCATGAGTGTTAAAGCACTTGGAATTGCTCTGAAGTTGACGTTATCCGGAATGAATCAACTAGTCTATCCCCAAACTTGGGTCTTCACTTTAGTTGTAATTACTTGTGTGCTCACCCAAATGAATTACTTGAACAAGGTAATTACTAGTTCTTTTCTGTTCGTTTTTTTATTTTAAATTTTTATATGTTTTTTTAATCAATCATCTTCCCATATGTTTGTAGCCAAAAGCAAATGTCATCTCTTCTTAGCACATTTCATCTCATTTTAAACTTTTCCTCAAGTACATCTATGAAACAATAGGCAGATATTTCATATTCCCATTCAGTCCCCTGCAAAGCAATGAACAACGTATTGCATACCATATAACTATGTGGTCCTCCTTATTGGTGAAAATCTGTTCATATATTCATATGCCTTTGATGATATTGCTAACAATCAGAAAAGTAACAGAGTGAGGCCTGAAATTAGAAAAATGTGAACTAATGAAAGTTGTCACTTTATCCTCAGTGATATGCAGACAGTTCCAAAGTTCCGAAAGTTGCAATAGATTACATTATCAGATTGTGGGTGATGTTTTCCTTGGAAGCAAGCGTGATACCATTGTTACCTCAATAAGCTTTATTCCCTGACTGTCTTTTTTCACTATTATTGTTGGATACAAGACTGAATGATTTTATAAAAGAGAAAGAAAACACTACAAATACATCAAATAATTACTCGACTGAAGGTTCACTTGAACATTACAATGCGGTACATTGGTAGACAATAAACAAATAAGATAACTATTAACAGCATCTAGACAGGCTAGGCCCTAAGAAGATGTAAAGCTGCCTGCCAGGTCAGATTTAGTTAGATTCTGGGACTCATTGTAGGCAGGGCTTTATTCCCTTCTTGTCTTTATTAGGTTTAATTTACCTCGTATCTGGAAGTTAAAACACTTATGTTGTGGGTCCTGTCATATTTACTTTGTGCATGGGTTTCCATATCAGATGGAGCCATGGAGGTGCTGGGTGGAATGAGGCTTTCTGGCTGACATTGTAAAGCATATCTTATCCATTGGATAGGCAGAAAAATTAGTAACTTTCATGACTTTTCCCAAACACAAATTGTTTGTTTGTGTTTTTTTTCCTGATTGAAGGGTTTTTATTTTTTATTTTTAAAGGATTTTTCTGTTGAGAAACTAAGATGCGGCTAGGTTCAGAGTAAAACCAACAAGGGTTTCTGTTTGCATCAGCATAGGTGTAAATTATGTACCACAGAAAGGGTTTTATATATTTATTTATTTATTTTTTACTGTAACTGATTTTTTTTCTTATATTTCCTTTAGAGTAGATATTTTAATACTAGATGAGGTATTGGGTGGAGTAGCTATTTATGTCCTTGAGGTTATGCTAGGAAGCGTAGTTAGGTTAACAGGAAAGAATTTGATCAATATACTTGTGTTTGATTCCTATTCATAAAATAAGTACTGGTAGATTTTTAATTTTATCGAAGTAACTAGACAGTTCTTGGGCAGGCTAACTTTTTCGATTTATGTTTGTAGTCTAAAAAGATCTTTGATGCCTAATGTGGTAATTTCGTCCTTAATTTTTTTTTGGCATCTTCTAGAGCCTCCATTAAACCTGATGACTTGGAGTTCTTAAATTTTTACTTTGTCTCAGATTATTATTATTTCCTTGAGTTCAGTCTAGATAAATAAAAGATTGTGGTCTCTTTATGGATTTTATGTTTTTATATGTTTTCTTTTTATGGTAAAATCAGTATGTGTGAGTTGCTCCAAAAAAGGAGGCTCTATCCTTCTTTTTCTTCTCACCAAGAGAAGCGCATCTGTGTATTTGTATCCTCTTTAGTGTATACTTTGCAATGCAGCGGCAAAGATATGTATTCCTGCATCATCCAAAAGGCCACCTATTCCTTAGAATTCTGGTGAAAGCTGTGAAGGGGGACTGAAGCCAGCTGGGTCATTCCTAAAAGGGTGCTCGGAGTGTCTAAGTAATTACCTTATTTGGGAGATGGAAAGAAGGATAAGTCTCTGTAGGGCTGCTTGGTGCTGGGTGGTTGTCTGGATCATTTAGATGGAGCGTATCGTTGAAACTATAATGGGGCTGGGATGGAAAAGCTTCTGGTATATATTTAGAATCTGTTAAGCTTTGTGGGCTTCAGTTACCACTGATTTTCCAGAGATTTCACTTTCATTCTTGTGGCTCCTATTACCACTGATTTTCCAGAGATATCACAAAATCTAAAATCTTTGACCAGAAGAGGAACAAACGAGCATTATTCCAACCTCATTGTGTCCATTGATTTTATAGCACAGTTTTCATTGGGCAGGAGCTAATGTTAAGAACACAGTTTTGCTTTCTTCTTTCACGATGATGGAAAGTTTTCTTTGGGCAAGAGCCAATATTAGGAACACAATTTTGCTTCTTTCATTATGATGGATTGGCTAGCTGTCGTGTAGTATGTTTTTCTAGAGGTTTTAAAGCACTTTCAGTTGCTGATTTTTTCTTTTTCTTGGCTTTGGTCCTGTGTCTAGTCTTTGTACCCAGTTTACTTGCTTCTCTTCAGAAATTACATGTTGAGGGTTTGTCAAGTTTGCATATATAGCAAATTTGGAGTAGTCTTGCTTGTTTTTGTGTGGATTGGTTTATTCTAAAGTAATTCTTTTTGTTTGAACTAGTTGAAAGTGGGCTGAATGAGAGGACTATTATAGTGCCTATATAAAGTGGTGGAATACCACTTCAAGGTTTATAGTGACTGTCAGTGAAAGGGAATTCCGTTGTAGGAATTACAGCGACAGAGTATATTAGAGAAGTGCAGAGACAGGGCACACACGTTTTCATCCTCAGGGAGTAAGGGCAAAGAGGAGAGAAAGGGAAAAGAAGAGAGACGGTCCTTGGTTTTGGTATTCTTTCTAGTCTTTATCACGTCTGTTAAGAGGCTTGGTGAGATAGTGTACCTGTTATACTTATAGAGAATATTGGTTACTGCCCCGTAGCCGTAAACAAATTTGTCAAACCACGTTTTTCAGTTGTCCTGCATTGTTATGTGTGTGAGACTCGTCTTTGTTGTGCTATATTTTTTATGTTGATTTCCCATTCTAACTGATTACAACAAATTTTTTGTCATTTTCCAGAGCTTGCCTCTATTTGAACTACTTGTGATATTTGGAGTGTTATTTGGCTTATTGTATTAAGACATGAGTTGTGTAATTTCTGCAAGTTATGGAAAAGACCAACCGTGCCAACCGTAATGGACAGGACTTGGCAGCACATTTGAACCCTTGCAGGGTGATGTGGCCCTGTAAAAAGTTATGGAAAAGACCAACCATGCCAACCTATCCCTTTTCTCTCTCCACGAACAGCAGCCAAAAAAAAACAAAGCAGCCCAAACCCGCTTAGGCAGGTCGCCTAGCGCCCCACCGCCCAGCACTGAGGCGGCCGGTTTTTAGAACACTGGCTGGTGGTTTTCTTATCCATAGAGGATATGTTGGACCTCTATTGGCTCACATGACCGGTAAGAAGCAATAGTTGCTCACGGGTGAGTTGCCATCTTGGCCAATTGGAATAGTTGGTAGTGGACTTTGAGCATCCAATGTTTATTTTATTTCCTAATTTGTAGTAGATTTTTTGAATTATAATGGAGTTGTAGTGGAGGAGGTTTCAGGACAGTCAGATTTTGGGCATCAGAGTCTGCAGCCAATAGGGGTTTACTGTTTTCTGATGTTCTTAAAGTCCGCTATGTCTGTTTTGTTTCTTGGCTTCTTTCCACAGTGGAAGTTTGCTACTCTTAGTAGTTTCCTTGTTTTATTTTTAAGGTGGAGTTCATGTCTGCAGCTTTGTACTATTTTCAGTTGATTTAAAAATATTTGATTTTTTTATTCTTTGCTTTTTAAATAAAGGCTCCAGATGCATTAAACAGATAAAGCATAAAGAATTGTTTTAGATTCTTTATTTGTGTCTATGGATATGGTTGTGCCCACAGGATTATAATCTAGCCCATTCATTGGGAACTTGGAACGAGGCAAAACTTGACATTTTACTTCAATTTAACAATGTCTCCACAATTGCTCTTACATCTTTCTAAGTGTTGACTATTCCACTCAAATTATAGAATAAGACACCTAACAAAGAATTGGTCGTTATCTGTTTACTCCGTTCTTCACATGCTTTTTAAAAGACTAGAATCTATGTTTACCATCTGACTTGATGGTTGATGTTTTCTAATGACAAGGGGATCCTTGGTTGTCATCTGTGTATATCTTTTCTTCATATACTTTTTTGAAAACTAGAACCCATGTTTATCATTTGACTTGGTGGTTATTGTTTTTAAAAAGTTTATGTTATGATAATTTTTCCTTTCCATTGCAGGCACTTGATACATTCAACACAGCCGTGGTATCTCCTATATACTATGTTATGTTCACATCACTAACTATTCTGGCTAGCGTGATCATGTTTAAGGTATAGTTCTCCCACCATTTCTTTTCTGTTTATGAAGAAAAAAGTTGTATGTTACATCATTTTGCTCTCTTTTTCTTTCTCTCTGATTGTTTTCAATATTTCATGTGTCTTCTACTATAAATGGAGGCTCTGTTTTAGTGTCAAAGGGCTGCACCAAACTTTAATGTGCCCATAATACCCTTACATAACGTAATTATCAATGTAAGCCGATAAAATATAAATAGAGAAAAGTGTAAAATTGAAAAAGTAACAAAACCACCACTATTCTATGTCCCAAAAAGAAAAAAGAAAAAAAAACCACTATTCTTTTTAGTCGATCCATTTTTCATTAACCTCACAATATCACCCGCAAGAAACGCGGGCATGTTGCTAGTAATAATTACTAGGGACCAGGGATACAGGATAATGATGCAAAG
The DNA here is from genome assembly GCA_002564525.1 of Rosa multiflora. Lineage (NCBI taxonomy): Eukaryota > Viridiplantae > Streptophyta > Magnoliopsida > Rosales > Rosaceae > Rosa > Rosa multiflora. Next base: position 110,808 of record BDJD01000286.1, read on the forward strand.
GAAAGTGAGAGGGGATATAGATAACAGTAAGAAAGAAGGAAGAGTATATAGATGACTTATCTGATTAGTTTTAATCTGGTTCTTTTCTTCCTTGAGATTATCTTTAGTCTATATATGTTGTCTTAGTTCTCTCTCTCTCTCTCTCTCTCTCTCTCTCATAACTAAAAATGATAGATCCAGATCTCCTTTTCCCTCAGCATTATTATTATTATTATTATAATTGTTTTTTCGGGTATTGGCTTCTCTCAAACCCTGAGTTACAACCACAAATCTCCACGTTATCAACGGATAATGCTTAATCCACATTTTCCTCATCGTACTGTACTTTCAGGATTGGGACAGACAGAGTCCAACACAAGTTATCACAGAAATGTGTGGCTTTGTGACTATACTTGGAGGAACTTTTCTTCTTCACAGAACCAAGGATATGACTGACGGTATTTGTCCTTCATTATTATTATCATGTATATTTTATCCCATTTTCAGTGTACTGTTTAGTATTGATTGTGCATAAAGAGCACTTAATTTTTTTTTTTTTTTGTGTTCTAAAGTTGTGATTTCAATAATGTTATCAATCTGGCACAGGTTTGACAACATCAATGTCCTCTTTGCGACTATCTAAGCATGCAGAGGAGGATGGAATGGATGGTGCTGAAGGCATCCCACTCAGGCGGCAGGATAGCTCAAGATCATGACGCAACAATTCCAAAGAACTTGCATGCTTATTCCGGGGGAACTTACTAATGCGGGCCTTTGTATTTTATGGAGCATCGTATCTACCCAACCGCCCAATCATTTCTTTTTGGATAGTTTAGATTGGTAAGAGTTTCATCCCCTCCCTTCCCCCGTTTTTTGGCTGGTTGGCTTTTACTGTTGCTACGTTAAGCACTTGTATACTCTTCTCTTCATTCTAGGAAAGAAAGACCCTGGGCAATTGAACTTTGAGCAAATTGGTTCTGCAGTGTATCTTGGCTAACATTTGCCATTCAATGAATCTCTAAAGATAGTATCTTATTTCCCCTGCTCTCCTATTACTGTGTTCCCACTTTTTTGACTTGTTATTGTCTCCAAATATTTCTTCAGACAGATGTTGATACATATGGGTGTGTCTTGGGGCGCAAGACTTGTAGCACTATGTATTTCCTTTTTCCTTGTCATTTCCCAAATTCAGAAAGTTTAGGTTTTATGACTGGACATTTCATGTTAATGGACCAAGTTTGCAGTGAATCAACCTAAATTTACATTCTTCTAATAACCTGAAATAGTTGATTAGATTTGACAATCCGGGAAAAATATCGAGTGAAATCTAGACTCCGATAATAGTGAGAGATATTCCCCCAGTCTTGGGGTTGCCCCAATCAAATAATGGGAAACTTTCATGTGATTTCAAAATTAGTGAAAGGTGCCCAACTCTACTAATGTAGGCTCAAGCCAAATTTATCAAAGCTATTTTTGCAGATCAAGACTGGGGCAAAGCTCTGCAAGCCATTGTTAATGGGCTTGTCTACAAACCACCAAGACTTTTTTGCACCAACAGACGATCGTTTGTCAGACGTGAAGTTGACCAAGTCAACCCACATAGGATAGGGAAGATGAAACTGTGAATGGAGTTGTTACCACGAGGGCATTTAAGGAAGAAGGATAAAGCTTGTGCACTGAGGAGGAGATAAGGTGGGAGATGAAGGTCCAGTTTGAAGAAACCATCAACCTGCAAATAGAGCTTACCGATGGTTTAAGCTAAGAAGCATGGAAACCAGGATACGGTACCGTTCAATATGAGAAAATGAAAATATTTAAAAATGATAGGATATGGGTAGGAGAAGGATACAGCGAATAAATAGAAGAAGGATAAAGCTTGTGCACTGAGGAGGAGATAAGGTGGGAGATGAAGGTCCAGTTTGAAGAAACCATCAACCTGCAAATAGAGCTTACCGATGGTTTAAGCTAAGAAGCATGGAAACCAGGATACGGTACCGTTCAATATGAGATAATGAAAATATTTAAAAATGATAGGATATGGGTAGGAGAAGGATACAACGAATAAATAATATATTGAAAATATTTAAAAATGATAGGATATGGGTAGGAGAAGGATACAGCGAATAAATAATATATATATATATATATATATATTATTGGCTGCGGATATCCGCACCTAAGCAAAAGGTGCGGATTTCCAGTTTTTCCCCACTTTCCGATCATATTTTCACATATTAACCGTTCAGCTTTTAGATTCTAATGTTTAGATCACTTCTGCAAATTTTCAGCTAATTTGATGATCGTTAAGGCGTCCAAAACTGCAATTTACCATTATAAACACGAACGGTTCCGGTTCGACAGATTATGTTAATTATTGTAAATTGCAGTTTTGGATGCCTTAACGATCATCAAATTAGCTGAAATTTTGTATAGATGATCTATACATTAGGATCTAAAAACTGAACGGTTATGATGTGAAAATATGATCGAAAAGTGGGTAAAAATGGGAAATCCGTATGTTTTGCTTAGGTGCGGATATCCGCACCTGAGCAAGGTTATATATTTATACATATATATGGGCGGGTTCTGAAGTGGACGTCCGCAACCTAGAAAAAGTATTAACGTCGCTCCTCCGGCCTCGATCGGGCAGCGACAACGGTGTTTCTGTTGCCGGACGGAACCAGGCCACGATATGGAGCAGTTCAAAAGCGGCTGGACTCATCGGCGAAGGGTTTGAAGTCGAGCTCAATGGGCTTCCATGGTTTCCGGCGAGCTCGCCTCACACCGCTGAGTTTTCGATCACCTTCGCCTTCGCCTCTTGATCGAGGCCGTCAGGGATGTCCAGAGGGTGCCGGAGAAGGGACGTCTGCAATTTTTCTGGGTTGCGGACGTCCGCTCTAGAAAAATTGTATATATATTATATAATAAAATAAAATAAAATAAAATATAATATAATATTATATTATATTATATTATAAACTTGTGAAAAATTAAACAGAAGAGTGGCAATAGAGAAGATAATTGGGGTTGTCAAGCATATCTGTGTGTGGCTGACAAGTGATTGTAGTTCACAACCCTAACACGCACATATGGTATACTATCATGCTTCAAACAACCAAGGTTAGCCCTAATTGTTTCTCATGTCATGACAAATATTCATACCAAAATTGATTAAGTTTAAGCATAAACATTCAACTCTTGAACTAGCATGTTAAGGTGCTAGTGAAAAGTGCATCAAACATAATATTTACATCAATGTCATACAAGATTGGCTAGAGCTTTCAACCCTAGCCCCAACAAACAAACTACTTACCCATACCCTAGCCCCAACAAATTAACTACTTACTCATAATCAAATAACCCTAGCCCCAACAAACTAACTATTTACTCATAATTAAATACATAAACTTCAATAAGTTTATGAACATCAAACTAAAAAGTAGGGATAGAGAAGTGACTAGTGATGATCAAGTTGAGGATGGTGTAGATGAACTCATGAAGGCATTGACATGGTGCTAATGGTGATGGTGATGATGATGATGAATTTGGTGGTGGCGGCAATTGAGGTTATGGATTGAAGGTGGTGGTGGTGATGGAGATTTGTGGAGGAGATGCACGTGGATTGTGTGGAAAATAGAGGGAAAATGATATAATGGCTAAGTGTGGGTGATGGGCTTGCTTGTATGGTGATGGGAATGATTAAATAGATGGAGAGAGAGGTATGAAATGGTGATTAGAAGCCAAAGAAAACAGCTAGCTTCTTGAAAAAAGCGTAAAGGCGGAGTACGAGAGTGATGTTGTAGGTTAGAGTAGGTAGTGATGAGTGAGAGATGGTGATTAAACCAGAAACATAATAGATTTCGAAGTGATGATGATGGTGGATTTTTGGGTAATAGGGAGTAGAGATGGTATGGGAAAGATGGAAGAAATGTATGGTTGAATTGAAACAAAAAAGTTTAGAATTTGGTTAAGAGATGGTGAATGGATGTAATGAAATAGATACTATGTTACTCATCCTCCTTGCTCCTTCAGGAATATGGCCGAAAAATGCATGGCACCACCATTCACGCCAAAAATAGTGGTGCATGGAAAATTCGCCAGAATTTCACTTTTTTCTCTTCTTGTCGAGATTTTATACAAAACATGGAATTGGATTAGTTAACATAAAATTGGACTTTAGAATAAGTCGTCCATTGGTTTAAGCGAGTTAGATACCTTAAAGACCATCAATTTCGTTGAAATTTTGCAGAGATGATCTATACATTAGTACCTAGAAACTGAACGGTTGAGATGTGGATATGCGACCGAAAAGTGACCCTAAACCCTGACCTCGCTCTGAAATTTCAAAGCGATGCCTCGCTCTGGATAGGATCTGTATATATATATATATATGAATTATGATCCAACAGGTCTCAACCCCAAATCTCAAATACCTATTTATTATTACAAACATAAGGTTGGCAATTAGAGCAATTTAGACAATTAACTAAAATTAAAATATAAGTAGGTTAAATAGGTAACCTACTGACAAAGATGGAAGCAGTAGACATTATACCTCAAAGTTCTATGCACACCGGACCTCAACTAGTCTGTAGACTAGGCAATGCAAATCTGAAAGGTCCAGGGAAAAGCATTTAGAAAAACCGTTCGAGTGAGTAGACAAAATAAATACTTTCAAGGAAACTCTAATAAAATTTTAATGCATACAATAAATTTTCATGGAAAACACTTTCAAATCGTCAATATATGAATCAAGCTGTGTCTTTCAAAAAAAAAAAAAAAAAAAATCTAACTGTCAATTAACATGAGCTATTCTGGTACTTCACTAGTAGCTCTCATCAAGTGGTCACTAGGTTCATCTCACCTGTAGCACTCATTGGGCGGCCACCAATCATAATATACTGGAAATGAAGGATCGTACTGTACAACTACTCACCATAGTTGGAGTATATATAAATAATACTACTATCTACTCATAGAAAAGGATGACGACTGTAGGATATTGCCGACTAGCCATCTCATGCAATCTGGAGGGTATTATCGACCAGATGACGCATCAGTAGTTAATGCCAGTCAGTTAACGCATGCATGCTATGATAATAGATATAACTTCCTACTAATAATTACACATATCCTGAATTCACTAACTCCTCAAAATAAATCTCTAACATCTCAAAAGGGAGAAATGTCATAATAATCCACATCACACTTTGAAGTTCCCAAATCCAATTGAAACAAGAGGATAAATCATATCACAATTATTTATCGAAAATCCTCAATAATTTCATAAAATTCTGATAAATCAATAATAAATCTTGTATTTAATTTATTATTGGTTGATCGAATCTGCGACGAGGAAAAAATTTCGATTCTTCTTCCAAAGTTGGAATTGATGCAACTCAAGGGTATAATTCTCACGAGGGTGAAACAACGGTCATTTTCCTATTGATAAAGCGACCAAAGGTGGGTGGAGGATTAAAAAAAAGTCAGGTCAGGTCGAAGTTTGTGTTTTATGGAAATTTGGGGACAAAAGGGAAAGTTTCTGATTCGGGAAACGGAAACTTCCTTATATAGGGGTTTCCCGAAACAGTAACCTAGTTTCTTTAGACCATAAGTCTCTCATACAAACTTCGATCTACGGGTCGATGGACTCGGTTTAACGTGTTCTACAACTATTATGAAGAAAAATTTCTCAAAAGCGAAAAAAAGAAAAAGTCATTTTTAGTGACCCCTGAATGTTATAAATGGGAGTGAAAAGTGAAAATCTTATCATCTACCGTCTAAATAAATAGTAAATGGCTAAATCTAAGTATGAGGAGTTGCAAAACGATTGACAAGAAATATTGTAGATTGGTAGTGTGCCAAGATGTGATAAAAAAATAGAGAATGTTGGATTTGTATTGAGATGTTGTGTATTTGGTCGTGGATCTCTCACAAATATGCATGTTATCGTTTTTATATAGTATAGAACTAAAGATCCTGTATCAAATACAATCTCATCTTTAATTTTTGAGGTCGTATTGATTACAAATTTAACTTTAAAAATAAAATTTCTTTGTCGTGCAAACTAAAACTGACGATTGAGCATTAAGACTCTTCAATGCCCATTCAAGCTGGCGTTTCTAAATTTTGGTAATGTACACTGAATGCTGTAACTTCTCTCAACTAATCAATTTGAGCATAAGCTAGGTACTGCTAAGCCACAGTTGGTCTTGACTAAAGTTGGTCTCGGCTAAGACTAGCTGGACCTTAGTTAGAGTTAGTTGGATTCTCATAGAATTGGTCTTGACTTAAACTACTCAAATCCTTAGCTAGAGCTGCCAAAGCCTTGACTAGGGTGAGCCGAACCTCAGTTAAGCTAATCGGACCATGGCTAAAATTGGTCTCGGCCAAAGTTGGCATGACCTTGGCTTAAGTTGGCTGAAACATGGCTAGAGCTTATTATATCATGGCCCATCATAACCTACCTCTTATGGGGCCATACTAATTGTTTGCCATGTGGGCTTACCAAATCTTGATTCAAAGTCTTTATACACAAATTTGAAGTTTTTTCCCTTCCGCCTTTTATCATTTAAAGGGTTGCCGTAAGTGTCATTTGAAGCTTTACATATCAACTATTTTAAATAGTGATGTTAAAAAAGGATAAATAAATCACAATTTTTGAAAAATGATGTGATATAATTTCTTAACTTTTTGAGAAACGATGTGATATAATCTTAACATTGCTGCCAATTTTAACTTAATTCAACGATGCGATGTCAAATAAGGGTATTCTGGTAGTGAAAGATCTAAACTTTGTCGATAGTTTCAATTTTCACCTGTTAAATGTGAAATTAACTACAAAAGAATTAGTCTTGATATCAAGGACGTCTCAACTTTCACATGCACACATGGTGTGCATTCATGCTTGCGATGTTCAAAGTTAACTACCTTTGAAAACCTTTCATGTAATGAGAAACACACTATACTTAAGTTAGTTAGGCTCAAGCACAAGCATTCACTTCTTGAAATAGCATTGTGAAAGTAACATAGCAATTTTCATCAAATATACATAATAACATCAATCCATTACAAATTTGGCATAAATACAATAACATTAATAAGTTTGGCTAGGGTTGAAAAATTCAACCCTAGCTCTAACAATAAACTACTCACACGTCTACATAAATTAGCATCAACATAGTGGAAAGCATTAAGATAATTAGTAGTAGGACTGATAGTGATGTCACAAGCGAAAAATAATGAAATTGGTGAGCTGATGGAGATAACTCCGCCGGAATGAGTGGTTGTCATGGTGGTGATGTGGTGGCTCCTCTTGCGTGGTAGTTTCTTCCTTCTTCTCTAACAAGCTTGAAGTGATGATATTGCTTGGTATATGTAATATCATATGATTAGGAGATGTAGCTACAGAATTTGAGTGGTGGTGATCGTGTTTATAGAAATTATGGAGGGTGGTGGAGATGGAGATTATAGAATTTATGGCAGTGGAGATGAAGATTATAGAAATTATGGTGGTGGAGATGGAAGTTTAAATGGTTGTAATGGAGTTGTAGTAGTGGTGGAAAAAGATGGAGAGGTATGGAAGCATGTATGTTGGGAACTTGAATGGAAGAAGAGATCATGATCAAAATGAAAGAAGAAGACTTACATAAGAGGACGGAAAAAGAGCAGCTAGCTCCTTATGCTACATGTTGGGAACGAGAGAGCAAAGAGTGTAGACTAAGTTTTGGGCCCAAAGGGAAAATATAGTAGAAAGGGTGAATGATGGGAGGAAAATGATAACAAAACAAGGTGATTGACAGGCAGTTTCTGTGATGAAGAAACAAGACTTTTGAGACATTTGGGGAGTAATAAAAATGGGAAAGAGGGGAAACCAAGGTATTTTGAGACATTTGGGGAGTAGATATAAAGTGGGGGTAAAAAAAATTGTGGTAAATGTAAGTAATGCATGACATGAAAATGGTGAGCCAAGTTACTGAAAGATTTGGCTTAACCGATCCAAAATTTATCTGTATGAAATAATAGGAGAATGGTAAGAGCGAGGTTGCAATGAATCAGTAAAAACATCTCCCATTCTTTCCAAAAGAATCCAATTCTGGATTGCAAATAGGAAAACAAAAATGAAGTTGGTGTACACAAGCACAGCATTCAAGTACCTCATAATGACTTGTGTGGACATTCAAGTTGGATGAGTATTTATTATACCACAAATCAAACGGTGAAACTTGAAAATCCTGATTAAAATTTTTGTAGCATCTCTTTATTAGAAATGTTATCTATCACAACATATATATACAGTAAACTTCTCATGAGTTCAAAATACCAAGAATCATAGAAAATTGATCAGAGATCTTATAGCACCTAGTAGTGAGTGGTAACCAATATCAAACATTCAGCTGATCTTCACTAGTTCAGAATTTGGCAGGAACATTACAGATGGAGAGCTACACTAAGTCAATGAAGTTGCATAAAATTGGCACAGCCTTTTTCATTTGGGTTTTTGTTTCAGAAGACCAGAAAGAGAAGCGCAGTGTGTCGAGTCGTAATTACATTTTTCGCAGCAAGACTGCAACATTTGAATAACTTTAAGGCACCTGCGAATTATGAACAGAAATCACATAAGTAGTAATGAGAAAACAGTAACAGAATATAATGCCAAAAATAGGCAGTATGCACATGGAAACAAACTAATTTGATAGTTTACAGAGGACACAAAGAATGCACCCAAGTTTTAAAATGTCAGCAGAGATGGAGCCAATACCATTCCAACTGGCGGGTAATCAAAGCCAGAACAACCAAATTTCGCTCAAATTGAATAAGAATTACAACATATGAAAATGGCGGTGCAGTTACTGCATATATATTCAAGATTCAATGTGAGTATTCAAAAGCAGAGATGAGTATGGTCGAAGTCACGGTGATTTCTATAATGTAGAAGCCCATGACTCATACTCATTCTTGCATTGTCCAACATGAGCAGCTTGCTAGTTCGAGTCCTCTTCAAGGCATAATATGAAATATTGAGAATGCTCATTGACTTGGAATAAGTTGGGCAGCGGATCACGAAATCTTGGTGATCTTCTCTATCTAATGAATGATTTAGTTAGGCGGCACAGATGCAGTATCATCACTTAAGCTCCTATAATGGTTGCATGCCATGATTAGGGTAAAATACAAGCTTTGAACTAGCGGAATTGTGCCCTAATTATTAGACCCTTTATTTCAAAAAAGAAAAAAGAAAGAAAGAAGGAATGGAGGCGACGAACAACATACTTGTGAGGGAGGAAGTCATTCTTGGAGAGACATGCCTGAATTAAGCATGCTTCTTTCTTACACGGCTCCATCTCTTTCTCTTTGCTCTGCTGCTTTCCCATCTCGATCTCGAGATCGAGATTACCTTTCTCGAGATTACCTTGTTTTTATTTATACGCTGACGTGGCATTTTTAGAATTCCGAATTGTATTTGGGTTAAGTTGCCAAATAAAAAATGGAGAGACATGCCTGAATTAAGCATGCTTCTTTCTTACACGGCTCCATCTCTTTCTCTTTGCTCTGCTGCTTTCCCATCTCCATCTCGATCTCTCTCCCCCACCGCCAAGGCCAAAGAAAGCACCCTTGTTTTTATTTATACGCTGACGTGGCATTTTTAGAATTCCGAATTGTATTTGGGTTAAGTTGCCAAATAAAAAAAAAGAAAGAAGAGAGAATTGTATTTGGGTACCTTCTACTAACTAGCTAGAGTAGAACCGAGAATCGAATTCGGAATTGTGGGAGACGAAAGAGAGAATGGAAGCTCTGAGCGCAAAATCTAAGCTAGCCGCGGTGCTTTGGCTTGAGGGCTTCAGACAGGCCTGTTGCCTTCACCGTGTGCTGATTCTCTGCCACAGGTGGGCCCCCCTCCCCTCCCCTTTCCCCTAAATTATTTCTTCTTGTTATTTATTTGGGCCAACTCTGCCTCTGCCTCTGCCTCTGCGTCTTACTATCTTTATTGGTCATGGCAGGTCCAGAAAGCTTCTGATACGCACAGGACAGTGTTTTCTGTTGAACGGTTTCATTTTCTTAGGAAGGTAATCTCTCTCTCTCTCTCTCTCTCCTCTCTTCTGTGGCTTTAATAGTTAGTTACAAACAAATACAGTATTGGTCTATTGTTTGTGAAATTTTGATTGATACATTGGAGACTTTGCTTGTATGGAAAAAGCAAATGCATGGTGATAATGTTTCTGTATATAGACTTCAAGGTGATTCCTTCCTACACCATTTTGCCAGTTGAGTATTTTCCTCAACTCAACTCTTGCACCGCCCATGTCCAAATTACCTTAACTAGGTATTCTGTCAAGCTAAAACCACTCTTTTTCAATGAAAAAACAACTTGGAAAATGGCTCTTCTGCTAATATCAATTACCAATATCCTGCAAATCCAAATACTCTCTTCTCAAGAAAAATTTTGGTTCACAAACTATTGTTAAGGAGGAGGTGAAGACATTCAGTGTATAAAAATAAAGACCTCCTCTGTTACAATATCATGATGGAGAAGCAATTGTTAGTGCTGATGAAAAAACCCAAGATTATATCCAAAAAAAAAAAAAACCAAGATTTACCCCGTACCTAGTTATTTGCTAGAATGTTTCCTGTCTCTTAAATATTTCAATAGGCCTTGCGAGAGGCTCCATTTAAGGACCTGAATCCTGCAAGTGGATTTCTGGGCACCAGAAAGAGAGAGGAAAAAGAGAAAAAGGAAAAGAGTGAAATTCTGGTGTACATTGAATTCCACTTAAGGCCAGTCTATGTGAAACTACCATGCCTACAATTAAAAGAGAGAGGAATTGTAGCTTGTGAGTTATTTGTTATTTTTCTGTCTCGAATTCTTATAATGCTACATTACATTCTGCTGGCTGTTTTTCCAAGATCACATTGATTAAGAAGGGTCTTGTTTGCATGAAATGGACTAGCATGGTGATATATTAATTTTTTTTCAGATACTATGCTTTGGATGAACCAATCAACCTATCAAGGATTTTCATGTCATGGAGTGCATGGTCTCTTCTATCAATAAATGTTTTTTTTTTTTCCTGCTCAAGTTGGGATCTTTTAGCTAGTAATGTGGAATCTGTCAAGCTTTAATAGATACATGTATTTGGTTGCCTGAGTTATTCCTTTCCTATTATGAGCTCTGTCAAGTGATTTGTAAAGTGAAAAGGTATTCATAAGCAGGTTTTAAGTGTTTCACTGGACACATCATTTTAAATCATACATGTTTGAGTCTTGGAATTTATATTTCTCAAACGGTTTCTGTGCAGCATAATTATCCTTAACTCGTTCATCATCCCAGCTCTATACTGGATATTGCCTGATATGTGTCCAGAATCTAGTTCTCAAGAATTCTGCTCATTTGCTGTCATTTGGGAATTTTATTCCTTCTTACGTCATGGACTCATACAAATCTTTTATGTAAGTATTCAGTTGACATATGTTCAATTTCTGTAATCACTTACATAAATTTCTTGAAAACCACTTGGATGGAATTCTATTACCTATTTGCATTTCCCACTTTCGCTTGAATATCTATCTATCTATCTATCTATGGTCTTTTTATATGTGAGAAAAGCTTTTTGAGAATGCATCCTTTAAAATTTTAATTCTGCACCAGGGCTCTGTTCATTAACAGCTTGTTTCAGGTAAGGTATGAAAAAAGAGCCAATCAAAGAACTTCATTTGTTGTAGTAGAGTATCATCTACTCACCTATTCCCACATAATCATTCTTAAAACACTAAAACATGTAATCACATTTAGGCTAATAGAACTCCCAACTCGGCATCGCCACTGGTTCCCATTTGTTTTTCTTGGGTAGCATGGTTTTCTCCAGTTCCTTGGAAGGATTATGGTATAAAAGCATTTAATGTGCGACTGTTCTTAAGAGCTGATTGAAGAAGGGACAGAAATTTTATTGTTGAAGTTGCATCTAAATGATATCTTTTAGTGAGAATTAGGTGAGAAGTTGGCGCTATAGGGATATTGAAAGTACGAAGATGTACAGGAAGACATAGAGTGGGGATGATGTAGACACTTACAAAGAGTCACTTGTCCTTTTTTCCAGTCTGATCAAAGAGTCACTTGTCCTTTTATTTATTTATTTTTTCCTGGTCTGATCAAAGAGTCACTTGTTAGTTGTCACCAAACTAGTACCATGGAAAAGTAATGAAAAGATGAGTCATGGATTAGCAGAACATATCAACTGCCTATTTTAGAAGTACCAAAAGATAATTCTTTTATACAATTTAAGGGTAAAAGACATTAGAATCATTAAAAGGGAATTATGTAACAATAGAATGGAGACAAGCTATTGATATCATTGTGAGATAGAACCAAATAAATTACAAGGAAATTTCCATGAATTGTAATTGCTGGACTTTTGCAGTTAGAATCTTGGGCATGTACACACAAGAGCCATGCATCTTCATAATGGAAAGGGTAATTGTAAAATTGACAGAAGTTATGAACTGAAAAGATAAACTGGAACATATCACTGGCACATTTTGATCATGAGAAGCAAGAAATTAGCTTCAGAGTATATACAGTGTCTGCCAATGAGGTATCTGTGACTACATGTACAAGTTAAAGTAGAAGGTAAAAGTTTAATGTGGCAAAACTAAATCAAGAAGAACTTACGATAAAAGATCTAAATAAATTAGATTTGATAGGACACCAGAGAGAATAGAAAAGAAGGGAAAGCAAGGATCTATCCTGTATATGATTAATCAATTACTGAATTCTAAATATAGTTCGCTAGCCAATGGCTCAAGCTTTAGTATTCCTGTTTGGATTACCACTGTCTACTCTGGTAAGAATACCATCACTCATTGTTTCTAATAATCTGGAAGAAACTTCTGAAGAAAAGCAGTAGAGGGGCCTGCGGGGGCGGAAGGAGTGAGGAAGAAACATAAACAACTTCTGAAACGAAGAAAATCAGGAACAAGAGGATCCACCAAAGATGTTTCAAACCCTTTATCAACAAATTTCAAAGGAAAAAGATTAAAGAAAATAGCAACGCTGCACAATTCTGATTTCATAAAAAGATTTGTGTAGCCTAATTTGTAAGCTTCACCCTATGCCTAAACTAGTGAGTACATATTTTTTTTTTTCCTCCTGCATCAATTCTTAAAATGGTGCAGATTTTTCTGAAAGTCTTTTAGCACTAATGAACCCAAATTGGCTGTACTTTGTAGAAACCTAGATATCCATTGTTTTCCACTTCAATATGAATTAACTACATAGTTTCTTTGTCAATTACATAATAGCTGGCTAGCTACTGGAAAAAAAAAAGAATCACAGTTTTCAGAAATATTCTTTTTATGGTAACTTTATAGGACTCTAAATTTAGTGTGGATCGAATGGTCTTCAGGTTGACATGCTGTTATCTCCCTTGCACATAACCTGTATAATGTTCTGATATTGCTTTTGGTGTCTGCTGTGTCCACCTTGGGAAAATTGTGAGATAAATTGTGGATACTTTTATTAGTGCACTGGCATTTATTGAAAAGGTTAAATCTTTTTCTTTTCCTTTGTAGGTAACTTGGTTATACCCATTATATGTATTCAGCTTTATCCTGAGCAACATCTGGTACCTTACCTAAATACCTCCTGCTTCATTTTCTTACCACTATATTATTTAGTTGTTTTGCATAGTTACAGAGATATTAGCATAGCCAAAATATAGTACACATCAATATCTCGAACTCCTATTAGAATTATGCTCCAGACTTCCTTATATTCTGGATGTCCATGTAATCCAATTAGTTGTTACATAATGCCAGTATGTAGCTTATCATAATTTTATTTACTAGCTTTTGATATTTGTATAGTATAGCATATGTCTTGATGTGTTACGATCTGGTGCAATTTTATCTTTCCATGTTCCAGCATTTATTCATCCACACCTACAATTATTTTCGCTGAAGGTACAATGATATTGCCAAGTATGGATTTTCTGCAATGGGGAGACCTGTGATTAACAAATTGGATCCCGTCAGGCAAAGTGATGCATCAACCTTACAAAATGCAGCTGGCATGGAAAGACCAACTGACCTAGGACGGTAATGAACTTAGTTGACGTTTGATAATTCACAAGTCTCATTTTGTGGCAAACAAATTCTTCCTGAATAGAAAGTTATGTTTCTTGTGAATTCAGGGTCATGATTGGAATAGGAGAGCAGGTTTATTCAGTGCTTCTTTTGAGCTGTTTCTTCTTAGAGGTGATATTTATCTTTTAAGAAGTATTAATTGTGTGTGTGAAAAACATGGTTTTTGGAGGACGAGGGTATATGCTACATTGCTCATCTCACTTTTGAATAACCGACTTGTTGATGGCTCTGCAGGTATATGTGACAGGATTTATACCGTATGTGGGCAAGGCATTAAATTTTCTGCTTCTTTCCTGGATGTATGCCTACTACTGTTTTGAGTATGTGGGACATGTAACTTTCTTGGTTAATGTGTTCCAGTTGCTAACGTCCTACATGCGTGTGCTCTAAGTACTTCTTTGAACTTTTTTAGGTACAAATGGAATTTTTCTGAAATCGGTCTAGACAAAAGGCTGGACTTCTTTGAATCTAACTGGGCATTTTTTGCTGGTTTTGGTAACTACCTTTCTGGATTTCAGTTGAATCGCATGTTGAATTCGTATTGATGAAAATGGTTTTTGGCTATTGTTTATTTTAGTAGTGTTTCCTGCCCAGCATATATTCTAGCTAATTTCACATGGAGTGATGCTGATCCAGCTTCCCTTAGGAATTTGCTTCTGCCTTTCCTCGTGACCCCTGTCTTCCATTCTTAATTAGTAAATGCGAGACTCCTAATCAAAGTGCTTTAGTTGTTTCAAAATCAGAATGTGGTTAAACTCTATTCAGAGGTCTATTTTTGTATAAATTTAAAGGAAGATAGATAGAAAAAATGGAGTACTTGTACGATATGGTTTGGGTACTTTTCATGTCACCTTCAAAAATCTTTTACTTGTTTTGAGGTATTGATATCTTCAATGGCTCTGCAGGAAGCCCATGCGTTGTACCTCTTTTCTTTTTCTCACCTCTTGTGAGCTATGGGTGTATGGCTATACTCTTTCCGCTGGTATGTTCAACTGCACTACTTTTATTTGGCATCAATTAGCTTCTACCTATAATTTTGGCTTCTTTAAATCTATGCTAATGATAGATGTTTTAGTTTGTTTTGACAGCTACAGGTTCAGAAGCTGAGCAACTTATTTCTTCTCGAAGAACAAGCTGGGGAGGCGCATGTTTCGGACGGCTTCAAATATTTAAGACTGCAGATAGTTTGTCGTAAGCTATCCTCATTACTCATGATCTCTGTGTTGAAGATATGTACTTCTATAATTGGTTTATTCTATTTAGAGAGGGTGGGGTAGGGGGTGTAGGAAAAAACAGATTTAACTTCATTGTCATAGGTATACCAACCAAAAGAGTATGTTAAACATAAATGATAAAACTCTGAAAAGCGCACATCTTTAGCCCAAATTTGGCTGCAGAGTACAGGAGGGTGGCCTTTGTTGACTTTTGTTTGGTTCAGCATTCGACTGTTCTGTGAAAAGACATTTAAAACATTTTTGTTATCATAGAAATCCAAGTATCCCAGTGTTTTAAAAGAAACAAAGGAGGCACATTTCAAGGAGTGGGCTTCCTGCAATGTGAAATTTCATGAAGGCGTCAGTTTTTCTGCCGAGGCAATGCTCTTTTCTCAAGAAAGCTATTTTTGTTTTTTGTTTTATTTTTTTATTTTATGCTTTTTTGTGAGCGCGCTTTTCTCTGAGAGGCGGGATGTAAATCACCGATTAAAACCCTATATCTCCCTTTCTTGATCATTTCTGTCAGCAAGAAATCCCTTACACAGTCGGTTAATTCCACCTCCAAATAAGGCCACAAACGTATAGCATTGTGTCTTCAATGATGTAAAGGGAGAGGAAGCAGAGCATCTTTGGGAGAGGGTTCACTTTCTGTGCCCCTATATTCGTTGGACTGGAATGCATTTGTGATGGAATGGCCTAGTTAGTTCTGCTATTTTTATTCTCCTTCTGGGTGTAGCAGATGAGTTGTTTCTAGGCTAGCCCTAGTGGACTGGTTGTTCGCTGCCTTTACTCTTTCCTTTTGTTTTCAATAAATTTTCGTTTCTTATCAAGAAAAAGATAAAATAGATAAGTTATGAGCGTTATATTCACGTATCTAGGTCATTACTTGTTTCCTGCTAATGTTATGTATTCATCTGCATGTTATACTTCATTTCCTTCTATTAATCAAACAGTTGCTGAAGTTTTGAAAGTTGTGTCCTTTTTTGTTTCCAAAAAGTAATAAGACTTTATTAATCAAAGATATATAAAGAAAAGAGAATGGACAAGAGGTGCTGAGAAGATGAGAACTACAACATAAAACCCATGAAACAACAGCAACATAAGGACTAGACACACAATACCGTTTAAACAACCTAAGAAACCTAGACTACCACTACCTTCCCATCTAACGGAATGAAAGAAAGACTAGTCTTTAAAAATGGCCAAAACAGACACCCCAAGAGCAGACCAGTATTCACTTGTCTTCCAAAGCTTTTACATCTGCATATTAGCATCTTTAAATTTCCTTCTGTTTCTTTCCATTCATAGGACTCAAAAGGCAGAGAATACAGAACCAAAACCAAACCCAAAGATAATCCTTCTTCCGTTTGCCAAAACCAAAATGATTTTGACAGAGAAGAGCATGGCTTCCTTCTGGATTTTTCATCTTTCCTTTTAGAAATCTTCCCTTTTTGAGTGGGTCATTGTCAATCTGAGATATAGTATGAACCACACTTAATCCTAATATTTACTTACAAAATCTCAACAGACAAATTACCCACCTTTCCAGATGGAGAGGGAATATAAAAATTCCTTCTGGTTCACATTCCAAAATTATAGAAATAAAAAATCTACAAAGTTCTTTTTCAAACAGAATCTGTAAGCCTCAGAGCCACATATATGAACCACAAATTTTAGTACAACAGCTGATGGAAATTGAACCATTTAAATATGCCACCATTGAATCAAATATATAAGCATTACCAACCAACCCCCAAAAAATCAACAAAACCTCATGCAAAATCCGAAAAAAACCTACTAAGGTTTGGATGGATATATCAGCTATCTTGGGAGCTTTTGCACACTTGGCCCAAGTATTCATTCAAACCCACCTCAAAACAAGGCCTTAGGTCTTGTGGCTGTGGTTATTGCTTGAACGGTACATATTCAAGTCGAAATCAGCCTAACATGTTTTGGAAGTAAAATAAAATTACCTTTTTCACAACACAGAGATATGTTTGAACTCAGAATTGCATCTCGTATTTGCCTTGTAATTAAATTTTTATATTCATAAGCTGAACGTTAAAGCATTCCTTAGCAATATTAATATTTTTTCCCTGAAATATAGAGCTTTTTGTATTTGATAACATATGCCTTATATAAGACATGCTTCAGGTTCTGAAATATAAAATGCTGAACTTTTGTCAATGCAAAATTGTGGTCTTGAATTTAAGAACTACCATTATTGACTTCTATTTGTGTAATGGAAATGTGATATGTATAATTGTTTATATAATTATATATGTTTGTGTACATTATTCCTCATTGATCTTGCATAGGATGTGGTTGTTGTCGCTATTTCCTGTACAATCAAAGAGACGTCTGCAAGAACAGAAATATCTGTGAGAAGGTACCTTAATGCATGGATAATTCTAAATGTAAGTCGAAACTGTACCATATGGATATAAGCTTTGCAATTTTATGAAATATTATCATGCTCGTATTTTCCGTTAAAAAAATTGTGGATACGTTGCTTTGTAGTCATTTTGTTTTGTGGGTATAATAATGTGATGTTTTGTTTGTTTCAACAGGATGATAAATTCCGTCAAATCTGTTCATTATGTCAGTTGGATGGTTCAAGATAACGCATGGGTTAAAGTTAACAATTTGTGTGCAGAGACAGTAGGTATGGCCAAAGCTATGTACATCAACAATATCCTGAGATACCAATTTTAGTGGTCATGTTAAATTAACAAACAACAGAAATGTATGAAAACTACATTTGATAACTTACATTGTTATAGAACAATTTGTGGATAAGTTTGAAGAACAGCTTGTTGTAAGCAAGAATAAAACAAAGTCAAGGTAGCTGTGTGTCTGTTTCTTTTTAGTATTTGGGTTGTTTTATTCAAGCTAGTTATAAAGGTTTTCTTATCTTATATTTGGCATACCATTTTGGCATTGCTGGCTTTGCCAGCCATTCTTCATGTTGCTAGGTAGGATGCGGCAAGTTGTGGTAGATTGCAACAGCCCCTCGATTTTAGTATGGGAACTTTTTGAGGATGATTTTCAGAACTTTTTGGAATCAACTCTTCGTAAATTCATCGATTTTTCTAATATATATATATATTTTTTGGTTTTGAACTTTGAAAAATCATAAAAAAAGTACAAAACTTGAGGAATTTTGTGTGTTTCATTTTCAATAAAATTTGGTGTTGATAAATATAATAAAATTCTTGGCTTGTCATTTTTGCTTTGTTGGCCTTGTAAGCCATGCTTCTTGTTAGCCTCACTAAGCAGCCTGTGCCAGATTGCAGCAACCCCTCCATTTTATTATGGGGACATGTAGAGTGTTGTGAATTTGGCTCGTTGATATGCCTAAATTGATTAGGATTCAAGGCCAAAACCAGATTGGCAAATGAAGATTAATGCGCACAGGAATTCTTCTGGTATCCTAATGGGTTCCAAATAGGCTTTCTATTGATTTAGACCTGGAAAGTAAGTTCTATTCTAGTTAGGAATAGGAAAGCTAGCTCTTTTTCCTTGTTCTAATAGTTTTAGGAATCCTAATGTGATATGTTTGTAACTAGCACCTATGATCTAGAAATAAGGCTGCAGGGAGGTCATCTAATGTGTCCTCAGATCAGAGAAGAGATCAAAGAGAGATCTCAGAGAGTTCTCAGTTAACATACAAACACAGGGGCAGGGAGAGCCAAGGGCGATAGAGAGATCTAGCAAAGGGGTTGGGGATTAGCATAGGGATTTCAATAAGTACTTGTAATCAAGTTGTTATTCTCCATAGTGCTAGTGATTCTCAAGAGAGAGAGGACGTAGGCAAAGTGTTGGTCGAACCTCTATAAAATTCTGTGTTCGTGTGCTGTGGTTTTTTGCTGTGATATTTTACATCATCATCCTATTACTGTTTGCAGTCATAAGTCTATAAAGAGAAACAAGGTTCTGGCTAAAAGGTGCATATTTACTACATAGAGAATGATATTTCGGATATTTTGAAATTAACCCCTTGTCAATTCATCGAGTTACCTATTTTTTAATTTATTTTTTCGATTTTGAAATTTGAAAAATTATATAAAAAAAAAACACAATGAATTTTGTGCGAAACATTTTCAATAAAAATTGGTGTTGACATATTCAATAATTTTTTTGGCATATTATCCTTGCTAGGCATCCCCTCCATTTTATCATGAGGACTTATAGAGAATTATTTTTAGAACGTTTGGAATCCCTCATAAATTCATCGAGTTTTCTAATTTTTATTCTTTTTTTTGGTTTTGAAATTTGGAAAATCATAAAAAAAAAAAAAAACAAACTTGTTCAAGTAAAACTAGAATATGTGTCTGACCCAAACTTTAGGTTACTTGACCTAGTTGTAATAGAGTTTATTATTAGAGATATTCTCGGAGATTAATTATACGATTATCTTTCCTTGTACAACTTTGATTCTATGTCTTGTAATCCTCTATATAAAGAGGCCCCTATTATCAATGAAAGTACGACTCAATTCTCTCCTAATTTCGGTTTTCCTTAAATACGTTATCAGCACGAAGCCCTAACCCTGAAATCCCAAAAACCAAAAATCAAGAAAAAATTCAGCACAAACTGGAACTGTTAACTATTATATAATTCATGAATGATTCGTAAATTTGAAACCCTAGAACACCTTGCCACAGCAAGCCACAGCCCTACCACTGTGCTGCCACACAGTGGCGGAACCACTGTTCGGTCTGCAGGGGTTCAGACCCCCTCCCAACAAGAATTAAGCTGATTAGCTAATTAATGAATGATCATGTGATGCCCCGGAAATTCGTATTTATTTTCCGAGGATTTTCCGGAGTTAATTTTATGGTTATTGGACAGTTTCGTGGCTCGTGGACGGAGCGGAAGTGTTTCGGACCCAATCGGACGAATTTTTATTCAAAAAGTATGGTTTTAGGGGGGTTGCAAAGGTTGACTTTTTATATGTTGGGTTTCTCTGAAAACTTCCTTCACAAAAGTTGTAGAGCGCGTTCATATGATTTCGTGGACATGCGGAACGCAGAAATCAGAGTTCGTATGAAGAAGTTATGGTCATTGGAAAAAGTTTCTTTTTTGGTATATATGGGATTTTTCCGAAAAATTACCAGAAAAAACAGAGTTTCGATTTTGGGAAACTTTTCTCTCACTTCGGTCCCGACCCCCGTTTCGCCCTCTACCCTTCGCCGGCTTCGTTCTCCCTCCTCCGGTCACATAGGACGCGATTCAAGGTGGGTTCTCTTCGCCTCAATCTCCTCTTAAGGTGTGATACTCCGGAAATTCGTAATTATTTTCTGAGGATTTTCTGGAATTAATTTTATGGTTATTGGACGATTTCATGGCTCGTGGACAGAGCAGAAGTGTTTCGGATGAATTTTCATTCGTAAAGTGTGGATTTAAGGGGCGGGGTGGGGTTCAAGGTTGACTTTTGGTACGTTGGGATTCTCCAAAAACTTGCTTCACGAAAGTTGTAGAGCACGTCGATACGAGTTCGTGGACATGTGGAACGTGCCATTCGGAGTTCGTATGAGAAAGTTATGGTGTTCGGAAAAAGTTTCCATTTTAGTATAAATAGGGAAAATCCGAAATTATTTTCATAATTCCATTTTCCTTTTTCGGAAAGCTTTCTTCTCTCTCTCTCTTCTCTGTCGGCTGCACCTTCAGAGTCAAAGTTTTTCAGCTGACCCGACCCGACTTTTCCGGTGAACTCCAGCAGTCTTCGACAACGAAACTCTCCAAATCAATTCGTCTCCTTGCTCTGGTCGTCCCTCTGGCATCCTCTAGCGGCGATTCTCACCCACGACGGCGCTAGAAGGCGGCGAAGATTCGTGTATTCAGACCCGATCGGTTCTCCTATCTCCGACGTCGGCGAGGCTTCAAGTCTTCTTGGTTGAGTGACAACGCTAAAGGAAAGCGTGCAATTTAACCCTGCAAAATGTAGTTGTTAGTAAAGAATAAGTAGGGATCGTTCTAGCCGGGGATTGAGGGTACACGTGTAATTGCAAAAACAAATAAAGAATTACTAAAAGTAAAAAGTATTATTTACAAAAATAAAACAAACAAAAGGGGGTTTTAGGATTATTAAGTCAAAAATTAAATAAAGAAAATAAAGAAAATGTAAAAAAAAAAAAATATATATATATATATATACAGGAGTGGAACGCAAGGAATAAAGATCAAAACCACAATCATATGAATGAAATCCAATCATAAATCCTATAGTTGATCTTCTATGTCATGAGAAAGAAGTTGACCATGTGAAACGTTAGAAAGCAAACGATTTCCCATTTTTTCCTTTCCTTGAATAATTAATCTAAGTGAAAGCACCTAAATCAATCCTATTGAACATGCAATCATAGTCTAGAAAGCTAGCTAATCAAGAACACATTCAATGCATTAAGCATAGAGAAAGGATATCAACCAAAGTGCACAACCTAGTTATGAATAAGTTCACCTATTTGCAATCCTCCTTAATTGATTTC
>BDJD01000286.1:154901-173890 GCA_002564525.1 Rosa multiflora
GGTAATGGAGGAAACTCATCCTTTTTCAGCTCCGTGACTCGGAGTTTGTGGGGGAATGGGGGGCTTAATACAAATTCTGCAAATTCGAGTGCTTACATGGGTTCAGGAAGTGGGACCATTGGAGGAAGCACATTTGGCAATACTGGGGTTAACTGGCGGTCTTCGGCAATTTCACCTCAAGGTGGAGGAAATAATGTTTCTAACAATAGTGGGAATCTTGGTTATGGAGCCGGTGATAACACTTATGGTTTGGGAACGGGAGGGTATGGAAGGAACAGTGGTACAAGTGTAGGCCCTGCGTCTTCATTCAATGCATCAAATGGTGGTTTTGATGGAGCCTTCAATGACTTTTACAGTAGTGGTTCAGTTTATGGAGATCCCACTTGGCGATCCTCAAATTCCGAGCGAGATGGGCCTGGACCCTTTGGTTATGGACTTGGCAGTGCAGCTTCTGACGTTTCAGCTAAAAGTTCTCCTGGTTATGTTGGTGGATATAGTGTTAATAAGAGACAGTCAAATACAGGTAATAGCGACTTAACTACCTAATATCTCACTCAACATCTGTTTTTCATCTTTTTCATATTTTGTGATTTCATTGTCTGGTTGAAAGATATAGATAGTTAAATTGTCCATAGAAACCTTTTAATTTCCAAAAATACTGTTGGGTGTTGAGAATTTATTTTGCGTAGAATAATCTGGATCCATTCCACACTCCTTTCCTCTATTGTGTTGAAGTCACACCAAAAAAAAAAAAACCAAGATTTTTAAGTATACTGAAAAAAGGAAAGGAGTGTCGATTGTAATATGGGAGTGTGGACTCCACTTCCCCCATTTTATACTGATAATTTATGACATAGTCTAAACCTTTCGTTGAAGTTGCTTGCTTTGTGGTGTCTCTGCACTGCATCATAAGCATGAGGTGATTTGAAATGCTGCATCCTAGGAATAGTTCGTGTTTATATATTTTACTCAGCTGTTGATCCATGACATTGAATACTATAGTATTGGATGTTAAATTTGGTTTAAGATACAATCTAAGAGAAGAATTTGTCCAAGAGTCTAGTACATAAGATTTTTGGGTTATGGTTCTTGTTGTTAACTGTAACAATGTAAATGGGGGAAGCTATTATTAAGTTCATGGTTGTGCTATACAAGTCGTTGATCAGTGTCACTGGATCAAGGATTATATTGCATATTCTGTAGTTTGTGCTCATCTAAATATTTAAGCCTAACCTTATGAAGCCTTCCAAATGATTATATTGACCAAAATGCGTTTTCGATGTTATATTTAGGATTAGATTTTTACGTGACATTGATAGAGTTTAGATTGTTGCCCGACACACTTGGATGGTTATTTACCTCATGCACGTCCACACTTATTATGGATGTTAAATTTTGTACCACTGGGATGGTGGCTTTTAACCTTTTCACATCATTTAGAGAACTTTTTCACAGCCAGTTCCTTGTTTTAAAAAATGTATAAATCATGTGGTAGGTTCCTTTTATTTGTATTGAGTTCAATCCTGTTAGTGGAAGATTGAGCTGAGTTTAGTTCAGTTTAAGTGTCGTAGGGTTATCAGGCGTTATGTGAGTTTATTGATGAATGAAGAAACAGTGGAACTTTGTCTTAAAAGAAAAAGGCTTCGAGTGTGTATTGGTGCAATCATTTGATTCAACACTTTATGGTGTTGAGGAAGTTGCAGCTGGCCAGTGGCCTTTTTGTCTGGTTAGCTTTATATGACTATCATCCTCTTGGTAATCTGGGGTTTGACAGTCCCAACTGCCAACCGGTTATTGCTTATGTAGGGCCAAAGAGATGTTCGACCATGTTCATGTAGTCACATGGTGTTGTGGGGCATTATGGTGTCTCCTGTGCTCGTATTTTTATTTGATGCCACAGATTTTTTTGCTCCTTTGTTTCTGATAGGAAGATTGCACATTTTTGACCAATGTTTTTCTCTCTCTTTTTGATAGGAAGATTGTGTACATTTTTTTTCCTCTTATAGTAGTTCTTTTTGTATCTTTGCAATATTATTTTTTTATTTTTTTTTTCCAGCAATTCCCATTTTAATGGTTGAAATATCAAGTAGAATACTGTGCAAGAAGTTTTTGACAGTGTCTTTGCAGAATCTCAGCATATGCTTTTGAAAGCCAGAAGTTGCTTTTTTCTTCTCCCTTCTAGAATAGTTTTAGTAGTAAAATGGTCTTTGGTTTTCATTATTTCATCTTGAAGCAGTGCATGTTTAATCATAAGCTTTGTTTCTACACAGACACAATAGAGTACACAAGACATACAGTTATACTCAATGGTAAATTAAAATTGAGTGCTGTTTAGCATGATTCACCAAGATTTATCTCTTTATCTATTTTAATTCACTTAAGGAAGATAATGAGAGAAATCTAGAAATATAAAGAATTCCAAAACGAAGACTATTGAATCTGCAAATAAAATTTCAGCTTAGTGAATTGATAGTTTGTTAGTGTGGGTTCTTTCTGTGCATTTCCTCACATAATGATAAAATTTGTTTGTTTAATCTTTATATATTCCACCAAAATTGCAACTGTTGCTCTTGTATTCAATTTTTTCATAAACTTGTAGTAGGGTCTTGATTATTGTGTTAGTTTTATAGTACAAATCACGATAATTAGCAAATTAACAAATGGATATAGGGGTAGAGAATTGTTTTGATTGAAATATATATCTTCATCCTCGTACTTCTTTCATATGAAGTCAGATTTGCCACCCTGTCTTGCCAATTTGCCATCACTGAAAAGTTCATAGTTTAGATTATAACTGAAAATGTGTTGCTCACTGGATTAATTATCAATACTTAAAAACTCCTTTCCTTTTTTCTTTCAGGAATTGCTGCCTAGGAATATCATTTCTGATATCACGACATTGTAGGTGAAGATAATCTGGTGAAGCAGGTGAATTGTGAATTTTGCACACCACCCTCATTCATATAGCTCAGATAAGAGAAATTTGGTTAGTAAGAGCTAACTGGAGTGCCCGTTTGAAGAATTAAAATTAGAGTAGAAGTTAAAATGGATTTTGTGTTAATGTTTGAGTTTTGAGTTATCATTTTAGGTTTTTTATTTTTTTCGTTTTGGTCTTTGAGTGAGATGTAAAATCAGATTGCGGGATATAGTCAGTCATGTATCATGCATCTCCGGTGAGGCGGCGATACCAAAAAGGAAAAAAAAAGAAGAAAAAAAAACAAGAAATAGACTGATATATATTTTTTTCGTTAGAATTTTATCTGTAACATCTCTGGCAAAGATGTGAGTTCTGGTCAGGGAATGCTTTTTTAATTCTTTTCTCCCATCATTCCGGTTTGTTCTTCTTTGTACCTGAGAATACTGTTGATTTATTAGTGTGAAACATTTAAGGGTTTACCCATCTAGGGACCCCATTAATAAGTAATTGCATATTCTGATTCTTAGTCTTTAAGGATTCTCTGTGCAACATTGTAAAACTTTTCTTTCTTGTTTCTGTTTTTCTTTGGGAATAGTGTTGGAAATGAAGCCTTTTCCTTGCACGGAACGGGAGCTGGCAAACATACTAGTTGTCTTAGTGACAAAATCTTCTTGCTGTGCTAAGGGCTGGTGATATAGTGTTTCAGGTTCTTGTTGACACTTTGTCACCACCTCACTTGAAATAGATTAGAAACATCTAGTACTTTGGCTTTTTGAATATAGACATGTCTAAAGAAGCCTGTTCAGTTATTCTAGACTTAAACAGTTCTCAAAATGAACAGAGAAAGAAGGTTATTTTGCACCTGCTTTTCAATAGGTATGAGTATTACTCACTTGGTAATTGCACAAGTGATAGAGCACTTATTTCTGTATCCAGATTAAGGGTTTGATTCTTTCGTTCTTCTCTGCGGAGGTTCTAATTCGATGAACTAAAGAAAACGAAAAGAAATGCATACCAGTACTGTCCACCAATTCCTCAGAGGATGATAGTGCGGGTAACCAGTACCCTTCTTTCCCAGTTCCCACCAGAGAATATGTCTGTGGTGGATTGTGGCCAGGCAAATTAAGAACATGAATTGAACTAGCGTGAAGGCACTATAAATGGAAGCAATGGCTTGACTTTGAAAGCCCTTTCTTGTATGATAGAGAACCCTTAAAGACAGACCAATATTCCTGCTACTGTCATTTGCTCCTTTTTGCTTTGCTTTATATCATTCTCTGATGTTTCAGATGGGAATAGTGGAGATAAATGGAGACTCGAATATAACACCCGAAAAGTTCAAAATAGAATAAGATGGGAACTGAGACCTTTTGAACTTTGTAGACTTTTACAAGGAACTGTGTGGTCTAATCTATTTCAACCTTTATGAGCTGCAGTCAATATTCAAGATGCAAATTCCATACTAGCAAAGCATGTAATCATTGGCATAAAATGGCCAGCAATAGGGTTCTGCTTTGGTTAAGTAAAGCGATTTTCGTAATCTGTATTTGGAAAAATTGGTTTGGTTTCGTTAAGTCCAAGTTTTACCATTTACCCGATTCGTCACTTTTCTTTCTTATCCAAGCCTTCTATCCATAAAAGAATTAATTTAGGAACTGCTGTCATCCTAATGCTGAAATGATGCGCGAAAAGAAGCATATGATTTGAAATCTGATGGGACAAAAAACCAGAAACATCAAAATATGAAGTTTAATGGTTCAGGTATCACATATATATTACTCTTAGTCAACAACTTGACAACAATGTCAAGATGGCCGAGTTGGTCTAAGGCGCCAGTTTCAGGTACTGGTCCGAAAGGGCATGGGTTCGAATCCCATTCTTGACATTTTTTTTTTTGAACTGGTCTGAAAATTTAACGGGTTAACGTACGTTTTTACTGTTCTTAGGTATGAATATTGGGTCGGGCTTAAATCGTCAGGTACCATTTTGATATTATTCAAAACATAGATATGAAAGTTAATAGTCCGGAAAAGTTCAAGCACTGTTTGGACGATTTTCCCTATATACTATTTTTCTCTACGTACATAGTTAATGATATGTTTATTGGCTACTGATGGTGATTAATGCAATGAAATTTAATATGTTGTGTTGTTTAGGTTATTTGGATTGCTAGCTCATGGAGAAGGTTGGCACAATAACCACCATGCTAGCTTTTGAGTACTCAGCTCGACAAGGTTTCGAATGGTGGCAAATTGATATTACTTGGTTTTTTAATAAGGTTTCTTGAGATTGTTGGTTTAGCAACGGATGTTGAGCTCCCGACGGAGTTTCAGAAGAACCGAAAAGCTTTGTCAAACAAAGTTAGTAGCATGGAGTAGGAGGGAAGCTGGTTCGAAACAAAAGTGAAATGATTCCAGAGGAAACCGCCAAGATGCTCAGATCGATATAGTATGATATAAGCATATATATGGAGTACATGCATTGTGCTATCTATATATATTGGTTTGGTTTCGTAAAGTCCAAGTTTTACCATTTACCCGATTCGTCACTTTTCTTTCTTATCCAAGCCTTCTATCCATAAAAGAATTAATTTAGGAACTGCTGTCATCCTAATGCTGAAATGATGCGCGAAAAGAAGCATATGATTTGAAATCTGATGGGACAAAAAACCAGAAACATCAAAATATGAAGTTTAATGGTTCAGGTATCACATATATATTACTCTTAGTCAACAACTTGACAACAATGTCAAGATGGCCGAGTTGGTCTAAGGCGCCAGTTTCAGGTACTGGTCCGAAAGGGCATGGGTTCGAATCCCATTCTTGACATTTTTTTTTTTGAACTGGTCTGAAAATTTAACGGGTTAACGTACGTTTTTACTGTTCTTAGGTATGAATATTGGGTCGGGCTTAAATCGTCAGGTACCATTTTGATATTATTCAAAACATAGATATGAAAGTTAATAGTCCGGAAAAGTTCAGGCACTGTTTGGACGATTTTCCCTATATACTATTTTTCTCTACGTACATAGTTAATGATATGTTTATTGGCTACTGATGGTGATTAATGCAATGAAATTTAATATGTTGTGTTGTTTAGGTTATTTGGATTGCTAGCTCATGGAGAAGGTTGGCACAATAACCACCATGCTAGCTTTTGAGTACTCAGCTCGACAAGGTTTCGAATGGTGGCAAATTGATATTACTTGGTTTTTTAATAAGGTTTCTTGAGATTGTTGGTTTAGCAACGGACGTTGAGCTCCCGACGGAGTTTCAGAAGAACCGAAAAGCTTTGTCAAACAAAGTTAGTAGCATGGAGTAGGAGGGAAGCTGGTTCGAAACAAAAGTGAAATGATTCCAGAGGAAACCGCCAAGATGCTCAGATCGATATAGTATGATATAAGCATATATATGGAGTACATGCATTGTGCTATCTATATATATAATATGTATATTCTATGTATTACAATATTGCTTTTGTTTCTCTATGATCAATATGATTTTAATACGTTTTTATCAATAATTACAACATTTTAAGTACGGCGGGGAGAGGGTTTAGCTTCAAGAAAGTCCGAATAAAACTTTGGGTTTCTTTGTTGCGGTGGTTTCTCTAGTACTCCGGCGGCGCCCCAATGCCGACGAAGGCTCTCTGCTTAGTCGGAGTCTTGTGGCTAGAGCTGGGTAGGGATGTAGTTGCTTTGGGCGTTGTTGATTTATATCATGTTAACATCTCTAAGTTATATTTGTTAGTAACTTGTTTTCATTAGTTTGAGTTATGTAGTTCGTTATTGTGTTCTTATAAGTGTTCGTCATACGATGTTAAAGTTATGGAAGCAACTTATCTATTTTCATATAATAATTAAATTGAGTCCTTGTTTTAACATTAGTCATTTTCCTTTAATTAGATGAATAAGTTCAACACATTTTCTTATTGTTCCAATAGCATGTGTAGCCTACATGCACGTTTTAAATTGACGCAATGTTTTCCCATTACATTAGTTGTGTTGTGTTAATTATTCACCTTAGTCATCAATCGTTGAATTCACTTTATGCTTGTTTGATTCGTAGGTGTGTGCAGCAATTGATACAAATGGATGAAGAGTACATGAAGAATTGCATGAGACAAGCTTGCATGAAACAAGGTTGCATGAAGCAAGCTTGCATGAAATTAGGAACTAACTTTTCAATCCTTGAAAAATTGTGTATGTAACTTCTTTCCGTTGCACATGAAAAATAGAAGGAGAAAAGCTATGTATGGAAGCATTTATGAGTAGGGAAATTTGCCATCAAGCTTGACAATTTGGAAGGAAGGCAAGTCGAATTCACATGGAGATCAAGTTGGAATGAAGATGAAGGTTGCACTATAAATAGAGCTTTCTTGAAGAGAATAATTAAGGGAGAGAGCTGGAGAGAAAGGAGAATTAGAGACACATTGTTGATCTTTGTTCTTCCCTTTCTTTAGCTACTCTTTGTATGATGTATTGTATTATTTTAAGCATGTTGTCAATTTGTACTATGTATTGCTAATTTCCTTAATTAAGGTTAAGGAGGAAACCACATTATGAAATAAGTTTCATTTAAGTATCTATCAATTTCCATAATTATGTTTTTCATGCCTATGACTCTTGCTTCAAAATGCATTAATAAAATCTTTAATCCTTTCACCTCTAATGTCCTGCATTTTTGGTAGTTTGGATGTTAGTTTTATTAATCCATGCTTGGCTTTGTAAAATATTAAATATGAACTCCTTTGATCTCTTGTCATTCAAACTTGTTTCATATGCTTAGCCCTCACTTTGATCTTTTGTAGTTTCAATAAGTTTGTGTACATGTGATGCTTTGATATTCATAATTAAGAAGCGAAGAAGAGTCTTCTTTGGATCCATTTCATGTGTGATTCATTGTTAAATCGATCTTAAGCAAGTAGTAGATTGATTTCTAGATTGCTACTCCTAATTTAGGAATTGGTAGATAGTACTTAGAGATTTATTGAGTAATAACGTGGTGGAATCTGATACTTTAGTTATTTCATCATCAAGGTAATCGTTTTCTATTTGTTTTGTTTTAATTTTTACAAGTTGAGCTAAATCACATCCGACATTTATTCAACTAGCTAGGTTAGCGTTAAATTAATTTTGGTTAAATTAGTTTTTCCTATTTCATACCGTCTCCGTGGGTTTGACCTCGCTCTTGCACTTTTGTGCTACACTTGATTCGTGAACTTGCTAGCAACATTTTAAAACACATCAGTGGTGTTGTGCGGGATCTCTTTGGCTTCTGTTTGGTGATGGCGGCGGTTCGTGGAGCACAATGGTGGACGGGGAGACAAGGATTCAACTGTTGGGCTTCTCTGATTTGGATGCGTGGTGGCTATGGCTAGTGGTGCAGTGATGGATATCAGAGTCGATGGTTAATTCACCATGGATGGAGCATGTTGGTGATGGTTAGGCCCTATGACAATGGGTTGATGGTTGGGTGAGTGGAGGCTGGTTGTGCCCACTATTTTCAGTGCCTAGAGATGAGAAGATCAGTTGGGAAATTCTTGGTTCTCTGAGATTGCTCTTAGGCTGGTGTTGGAGCTTTGGAGAAAGGAAGGGAAGGGCGGCAGCTGGTTTTTGTATTTTTTTTTATTTGGGTTTTAGTTTTTGTTAGGATCAATAAGTTCTCACTCTTTTGAGCTAGAGTTGGTTTATTTTGTGGTGCCATGGTTATGGTGTCAAACCCGGAGACAATTAGGTTTATGTTCGGTTTACTCTTGTTGTCAATATGCTAACATCCGATCCTTGCATGTAGTCTTGGCATTTTTGAGACACGGTGTTGAAGAGGACGTAGTCTCTTATGCTGTTGATTACAAGATGTTACTGACAATCTCGGGTAAATTTGGTCTAATTAAGTAACCTTGGAAATTAGCGTATTGCGGTAATAGTTGAGCCCTTATCAGCTCATGATACTTGTAATTGTCTTCTCTTAGTGTTTTAGTCTTTATCCCCCCAATGTATGATTTCGGTGATTATATGAATTTTTTTTTTTTCCCAAAAAAAAAAAAAAAAAACCCATAACGATATGCCTAGCAAAAAATATACGATGTAAAGTTACTATTGCATTAATTAGTTGAGTGTTGTTGTTCCATTATCAATTTTCCATCAAAATTCAAACCCAGTTTTCTCTTCCCTTTTTTTATTTTTTATTTTCATTTTCACTCATGTAAAGTCTCTCTCTCTTTCTTTCTTCAAATTTTAAAAAATCTTCAATTAAGTTAGTGTGGAACAACATCATTAGTTTGCCATCAAACCCATGTACCATGTAGCACTCATTCAGGCACAAAGAATGAAAAAGTACTAATTCAAAACAAGAAAAAGTTTCAAAACAGAACATAATACATCTTTGTTTTTGAATTATGATGACAAGGCCTACATAAGCATGAAACATGATGCAAATCAAATTTCTTTGCAAAAAGCAAAGTTCCCAAACTTTCTGAAAAATCCTATAGTTTCCTAAAATCATACTTTAGCCAAAAATGTAATTATAAATCTGTGTAACTAAATTATATGTGTCAATTGTGGAATATTCCACTGCCTTTATCAGACCCTCCAATCAGACCTTCCCTCCTCAGTTTCTCCTCCT
Source organism: Rosa multiflora (assembly GCA_002564525.1). Taxonomy (NCBI): domain Eukaryota; kingdom Viridiplantae; phylum Streptophyta; class Magnoliopsida; order Rosales; family Rosaceae; genus Rosa; species Rosa multiflora. The sequence goes on from BDJD01000286.1 coordinate 164,442, forward strand.
TAGATTTCCTACAGAACACCACCCAAGAATTCACCTCCAATGCTATACAAACACCAAGCAATGTTGAAAGCCCCAAACAATAAGCCAACTTAGCATAAGACCTTGCTGCACCCATCACCTCAAAACCCTGGAACACATTCACAACCCCAAGCACCACACAAGCATATCCAACAAAATGGTGGTAAGACTTCCAGTACTTCCTGAATTTGGTCGTAGTCTTCGGCCGGAACAACAGCGCCAGAGTCTGAAGCCCTCCCAAGCAGAATGCAGCGAACCCTAGCTTCCTGTGCAGACTATATTGTACACCAGGTGACATATCACCAAGCTTGACCCCAATAGCAAACCCTACCGTCCCTAACACAAAACCAAACAGTTGGATCGCAGCGTGGACGTAGAACCACGTGGGACCGAGTGATTGGACGTGTCGAAGGTAGCGAGCTGTCACTGCTCCGATGGGTAACATTATCCCCCAAGAAACAGCATTAATGATGCCATGGGCTGATCTGAGGGTCAGAATGTTAGTGTGGCGTGTGGCGGTTGAGCCTGACCTGACGTCAAAGGTTGTTATGGAGGAGAGGTCGTTTTGGTTAGTTGGGTGTACGGTTGGGGAGTAGCCTTGGACGTAGAGCCCGCGGTTCCACACGTGGTGGAGCTTTGTCTTGTTTGCTGTGAGCTTCAATGTGGCGTAGATTTGGACGGCGGCGCCATCATGGACGGTGGCTAGTTTGCCGCCGTATAGGGTGGCGGAGGAGGAAATGAGGTGGATGTCGAGAGGGCGGGAGAGGAGAGGGGTACGTTGGAGTTTGACTGTTGGGTCTATGATGTAAGGTAGTAGGACTATTTGGCCCGTGTTAGGGTCAGGAAAGGCAATTAGGGCACGCGTACCTGTCATTTCCGCGGACGTAGGGTTGATGCCCCACCCAACCCAGCCGGAAGGAGATATGAAGGTTCCGAAGAAAACAAGGTCGAGGGTTGAATTGTGGGAATGGTATGTCCATGCTATGGAGGCTTGTTGTGTTGGGAGGGTGATACATTTATCAAAGGTTCTAGTGGGTGTGGTGGTGGTACAATGAGCACAAAATGTGACATTGGGGAGGGAAAAGAGAAAGAAGAGGCAGAAGAGGAAGAGCATTTTGATGGTGAATCGGAAGAAGAGTGAGATTAATGAGAGTAGGAGAGGGAGAGCTTAATGTTGGGTGGCAGGCTTTTGTTAATATTTATGGGGTTTGGTAATGATGTGAGGCTAATGGTTGGTTCATCGTGGCTGATAGTGTGTGCATGCTTAACTTTGAAGGCAAGGCAAGGCTGAGTGTTTCGTTTGGTGGAGAAGAAAATGAAGGTTCAGGTGGGACTGGAAGTGTCTTTTGTGAAGTGTGATGGATTATTTGGCACATTTTCATCATACATTGGGTTTTTTGTTTGAAGATGGATAGATTCTTGTAACTTTGTAAGATTGTGCTTGGCTTTGAAGCAAAGGGAATGACTAATGCAGCCTTTAGTTTAATCTAAGCGTTGGATCGGAGCTATATAAGCCAAGAGTACTCAAGACCTTGCTTTATTAAGGAGATATCCTCTTTTCAGCAAATTCTCTTAATTAGTTACTCCAGCAACGAATAGCAAAGAACTTTAGTGATGCTTTTGATGGGTTCTAGCATCTAATAATCATATTATTGAATTTCTTAACATGACACGAGATAAACACTATTACTAGCTAGAGACTAAATTCCCATACAGGCACCCCCAATCCAAACTAATCGAAGAAGCTAGCTAGTTATGAAATACGCAATTAAATTTGCTTCACAAAAATACATACTCGAAATATGATAAATTAAATATTTTTTTACAAGAGTCAATACCGAACGATGTTTCATGTGTCTATAGTGCAATTAACAACTTATGTTGCATCCATACTCACCATCAAGCTAGGTTTGTGAGTTGTGACACAAACCATCTCTTATGGCAAATAGCCAGAAAGAACATTCCATGGTATAAAATTCTCGATATGATCATTTGTATAACACTGACAGACTGTATATATCTTCCATAAGTGTTCACAAGACTTTTTAGAGCAACTAGTAAAACAGTTGTTACAAACAAAAAAAACTAGTGTTCATAAAGGGTTTTGATTGCCACCATTTCTCCGAACGACGTCGTTTCGTTATTGATATCTCTGATTCATCGACTGTGTGCGCGAATTTGTGCAAGAGAATTAGGGAAACACGTCTAAAACGCAGAGAGGAAAGGAAGATGGAGAAAGAGAAGGAGAGTGTGAGCTTGGAAGGAGGGAAAGTGATACTTGTCTCTTACATGAAACAACATGTTCCCAAATACCATGAGTGGATGCAAGACCCAGCTCTGCTTCAAGCCACCGGCTCTGAGCCCCTCACTCTCGACCAGGAATACCAGATGCAGCTCACCTGGACCCAAGACCCCAACAGTTACTTCTCTCTCTCTCTCTCGTTTTTCTGGGTCTTCGGATTCATTTCTATTTTCAATAACAATTACTGAACTGGGTCATCTTGGTTTTGGTACAAAAGTTCAGAATCCAATGTTGGGTTAGTAAAGTTTTGATCTTTCGGGACAATAGTGAAAAGGGTGTTAAGCTGGATTAATGATTGAGGATTATATGTATGATTGCATTGTTAACTTGTTATATTTCTGGTCTGATGAATGATTAAAGTGTTGAACTTGGTTTTTGCAGAGCAGACTTTCATTGTGTTAGATAAGCAATTGGTTGTGGGAGAGTTCAAACACGGAGAGGCCCATGTGGAAGGTTAGCTAAAGTTTCTCGCTTTTTCATGAAATTACTACTACCTAGTGCATGTTTGTTACTTCTTATGTATTAGAAGCTCAAGGCCTCAAATGAAAAGCAAAGAGAGAAAATGTTGTCCAATGAGTTGTGTGGTTGTATCTGTAAACATCTTATAGATTTGTGATTAGCTTTCTTGCACGCTGGATTTTGTTTTGCATTTTGATTTATGAGTGAGTAACGGTGCGCTCTTTGCCAGCCATGGTAGGTGATGTGAATTTATATATGAATGACCTGGATGATCCCCAATTGGGAGAGGTTGAAATAATGATAGCTGAACCCAAAAGGTACCTGTCTGAAGTTCTTGACTTATCGCCAATCCCCCTTCCTTATAATTGTGGATGCTTATTTGAATCCATGTCAACATCTGAAATGTATAACTATACAGTACTTGCTTAAATTTACTTTTGAAATTATATGTCTTCCATCTTGATCTAATTTTTCAACATCTTGCACTTGCTAGCATAGTCGTGGTAAAGGACATGGGAAGGAATCTGTCTTGATGATGATGGCATTTGCAGTTTTGAATTTGGGAATTCACATGTTCCGTGTTAAAATTGGAGAATCAAATGTTGCATCTCTTAGCTTGTTCCAGAAATTGGTATTTCTCTATCTCTCTCAAACACCTACAAATTGTGATGCAATGTTATCCTATCCTAGTATAAATATTAAATACTTAAATAGACTTGCACTTGTTTTTCCGAAAGGTTGACTAAACTCGCATATGGTTGGTGTAGGGATTTGAGGAGACTTCTCGTAGTGAAATCTTCAAAGAGGTGAGCCGAATTTTTTTCTTTACAAATGTGCACTGGCTTTTAGTTGGTCTGCAACTCTTTTGTTGTTTGGAGGGATGTCTGTGTGGACTTAGGAGCTGCTAATTCTCTTGTCTTGGGATTGTTAAGGGAATACTCATGTTAATACTCTTACTTCAATTCTAACCTTGGAGTGGCTCCGACTAATGCAATAGTGGACATCTTATACAGTTGCTTCACAATTAAAACTTTGTTAATAGCTTTGTGTTGTTCAGAAGGCCTGGTATTTGTTGTGAAGTGAATAAGAACCATATAGAGTATAGGGGTGAAGTTGTATCAATTTCTGGTCATCAAAGTCTCTCTCCCCAAATTTGTATTTGATAATTTTAGCAATTGGTTTTTGTCTGATTTCTGTAAAATCTGCAAGAGTGGAAAATGTCCTGGAAGAGAAAAACTTCTTACCGGTTTGGTTAATTTTGTAAACTAATTCAGTCTTGGAGCTCCGTCTATCCATTTTAACATATTTTCTGGACATATAGGTGACATTGGAGCTAAATGTAACAAAGGCCAAGCATGAGGAGCTGCTGCATTTGATGGGTAGCTTGGTTATGCATACCAACTGTCAATAACCTACTTATTCAGGTTACTTTCCCATATCATTATCAAATCAACTGTCACCCTAGTGCTTTGTATGCCAAAAGGGTTTGAGGTTGCTAGACTGAACAGGCTACACATAAACATTAGAGCTAAACTAACATTTAATGCCATATTGAAGATCAATCTAACTGGTCTGTTACTTCTCCTATCCATTTTCACCCTTTTTTAATTTACTTATTTCCTTACTTCTGCTGGTCCTGTTTGCTATTGTTGTAATTTTCTTATCATCTGGATAATCTAGTCACATTTTATTGTATTTGGTAAAACCTTTTGGTGTTTAGCAATATAATAGACATTAGTGTGATCCAGAGCGTTATGCATGTAAGATTTTCAGACTCTTCTTGACTCGATAGAGTCAACAAAGTTCTCGAATCCTTTAGTTCCTATCCTGTCAGAAGGGATCGGTTTTGGCTCCAAACCGTCTCTATGCGAAAGTGAGCGGTTTAGGCATTTTGGTGTAATCCAATCCAATTAAAGATGGTTTGGTTCGGTTGGTTAGGCGGTTTTCAGCTATATAATATCAACATGCTATTTAAGAAAAAATTCTGAGATCTCAATAATTGAAGTTATGTTAAATTATCTAAATTTAAAATTCAATAATTAAAATCCAAAACATATAGTCAAAAACTAAAATATAAATTAGATTCAAAGTGATTCACTTATTTAATGACTTAGCCATCAGTATTAGCTTAATATGATAATATTAAAGTCAAAGAATGAGAGATTGCGAGATCAGAGATGTGATGTGAGAGGATCAAAAAAATTGTAGCGATTGTTAGTATATATTTTAGGCCTTTGGGTCTTGAATTCAATATGGCAGTATATCATTTGAGAATAAAGTTATAACTAAAAATTTTGAACTTACTTAGAACAAACTGAACAAATAAATATATATTTATTATGCGTATATATAAAAAATAAAAATTTCTCTTATATTTCAAACATATTGGTCGGTTTGGGTTATGCGGTATTAAATTGATTTTCAATTTTTAAAGTTAAAAAACGTTATTCAAATTATATTTATCGGTCAGTTTTGGCTGGTTTGTATCATGTTTTGCACACCCCTACTTATTAGAAAATTGCTTGATTCAGTATTTGGCCCATAAGTCGGGTGAGTCTGAGGGACATAGTTTCCAACTGAGTTCTGAGCCTGCTAGACATGATTGACTGTAGTGTCACCATCTAACGGACCAAGAAACAGCAAAGACAGTCATCTCTCTCGATTGGCACATTCATCTTTAAGCTGAGCTCTTGGTTGCATTAAAGGGTTGTCACTGGTTATAGTCATCGTGTCACTGGTTCATGCTCCCGTTCGAATTACGAAAAGCAACAGTAGTATTAATCCCATAGAAACTTGAGTTGTTTGTTAGAAATTTGGATCCTATAGGTATTGTAAGATGAGTAATGATCTCATCATTGAAATGCAGGCTGGTTGGGGTCAAGAGTTGGTTCACTGGTTCAACCAGCCAGTTTACGACAGGTAGGATGAAACTAATCTGAGACTGTATGTTCTATGTCTTTCCTTAAAAGTCTAAGTCTTTCTTTCCCGTGAGTTCGGTACTTTTGTCTTGTTTTCTACTAATGCAATTCTTTTCCAACCTAATACCAATTCAAACATCTCGAGAAAACGACCAAACTACAGTTGCCTGTTTTTTTTTTTTTTTGGGTCTTCTTCTTTTCTTCCTGATCAAATAGAGAAATAGTCGAGGTTGAAACGCGAGTCGTTTTTTGGCTACCATCAAACCGACATCTTCATATTGATCTTCCTTCGGAAGTGAATGACCAATGCATACGCTAACCAATACAAAATCCAACAAGTCCAACGAGAGCGAGCTGGATATATATATATATATATAGCCAGATTTGGGTACATCCAACCAAATCTGAACTATATCCAAATATATTTCGATGTAATTTGGCTTCACCTCGCATGCTCGGTTCTATTGTTCGTATTTCGCCGAGAAGTCTAACCGCGCGCTGTCCGAACCGAACTAAAACCAACGGGTGCTGTTCGGATGTTCACCCCCGTAGTAACTCCACTTGCGTAGATTCCAAGTCAAGGGACAAGGGCAGAGTGGTCAGAAACAAAATGTGCAAAAACAAAAAAAAGCGAAACTAGCAGTTATGTGAAAAATGTATGATACTGTCTGTAAAGGGCAAAGTCCCTTTCGTGGAGAGCACGAAGAAAGATGCTGATTGCTACTCATATTCTTTCCATATATGGTCCAAATTTTAATTGAATTAATTAACTGCCAAAAATTAAATTACTTTCTTTGTGAATGTGACGCATCCAAAACTAACAGTTTTTTTTTTTTTTTTAGAGGAATTCCATATATTTATGGATGGTCCTAAAACTACAGTTAAATCATGATACATGGGAGAATGAGAGTGAGTGTTCAGACACATTTACTGACACTCAATCTTCTTCTGTTTTTTTTTTAGTTCCACTTTTACCCTTCCTTAATATAGCTGGTTGGTGCTACTACTCCTTGCCGGTTTGGTAAAGGATGGGGATGGCGGTAAATGAAAAATAATAAATAAACAAATCGTGAATTATTTTGGTTGACTGAAATTACTTGTTTTTAAGCTTAAGCCAATCACAGAGGGGAGAAGAGAAGAATATTCATGGCCAAAATTTCAAACAAATGGTTGCCAACCATTTGTATTTGCAAAAGGGCATATCAAAAAGGCCATTTGTGTATATAGTGTGATAGCCAGTGTTTATGTGCTTTCTGAAATATTTTAAAATGTGTGAAATGTAAAATGTAATAGCTGGGATTTGAATGACCACACTAGCATATGAAATAGTAAATGATAGCCATTACCAACTCCATGTTGCTGACTCCACCTTTTTGAACGATGTTTATTACAAATTTTACTGTAGCTTCGACTTGTTTTAGAAGGATATTGAATAATTTTAATTAAAAAAGTTGGATGGCATATGAAAAAATAAACAAAAAGTTTGAAGCTCAATGGCAGCGGCGGTGAACAGATTTGGTCATGGAGGTGGACCGGAAGCTAATGTAATTAGAAAAGAAAAACAATAAATATTAGAATTTGAAAGATCAAAGGGTGTGTGTAGTGTTGTTAAATTGACTTTGTTCTATACAGAAAGCAAATTAAAATAACATACATTTACCTTTAGGAAAAAGAGAGTTTCATTCACTCAAGTAAGGGATAGGCTCCATTAAAAAAGAAAAGTAAGGGGGATAGACTTAATTTGTACACTAGTTAAATATTTCAGCCAAAGCTTATTATCAAATTATCTAAATTTTATTAAGTTAAATATAAGTGAAATCGTCACACAACATTAATAAAATTTTTGAAATTGCAAAAATAACATACATTTACCTTTAGGAAAAAGAGAGTTTCATTCACTCAAGTAAGGGATAGGCTCCATTAAAAAAGAAAAGTACGGGGGATAGACTTAATTTGTACACTAGTTAAATATTTCAGCCAAAGCTTATTATCAAATTATCTAAAATATTTTATTAAGTTAAATATAAGTGAAATCGTCACACAACATTAATAAATTTTTTGAAATTGCTTAGCAAAAGATAAAGGTGACGAATTCAAGATGCAAGTGATATGCTTCGAACCCACATTGAGCTTCTTCCTCCTAAAAATCCAACACCAAGTGAGTGAGGGAGGGGAGTAACACACCCTCATATAGACCAGGCCTTTAAAAGTAAGCTCGTCCAATCCATACACAATGAAGCTGATGTTGTTTCTCAACGTGTCTTCATTGATAAAGAAAGTAGTGTTGAAGTTTCAATGAGAGGGAGTTTAGTCACTTGGAAAGCAAAAACCACATGTTTTGTGAGAACTGAAAATGATGTTAAGTAATGTAATTCTTACGGTCACACGAATGTTGATATTTATTTCTATATACGAGGTTCTAAATTTGAATCTTTTCTGTTCTTATGAAAGTCATGAAAATCAAAGACGGATGGCAAGTGCTTGGGCCCATCACTACGTGGGTTTGAGCTTCATGCAAGGCTGGGGCAAATGAGTAACACCGTAGAGTGTCATATGAGGGTGAAGTATATAAGGAATGAACGGCGAGGCAGAGGACAAGTAATCCCTGCTCATTTTATCAGAAGCAAATTTCTCTGATTTCTTTTTCATAAATTTGGATTGGGCTGACTTTTCTATAAAATTTCAAATCAAATTCAAGAAAGAAAAAAAGAAAAGAAATTAAAATAAAAAAAAAGAGGTGAAATCTTCATCTTCCCATTTACAGAGTGCCTATATATTCCTATCAGACCTCTCCAATTACCTTCTCTTTCTCTCTCTACTTGTGTTTCTCTCTCTAGAAATACACATTCTTTGTTTTTTCAATCCCTCACTCATCTGTTAGGTAACTGAATTTGCATTTGGTAATCAAATTTACACCATTGAAACAACCAATACAAAGTTTTGGAGGGGGGCATATATGGAGAGGAGGTTGAACATGCCCTCTGTTCTTATTGTTACAGTGCCTCCTCTCAGATCTTAATTTTCTTCAAGGTTTGGCATCTGGGTTTTCGTTAATCGGTGCGTCTGGTGGGAATCTGATTTGGGTTTTTGAGGTTTTTTTTTTTTTTTCCTTTGTGTTGGGTGTGGATTTGGATCCTGGGAGTTTTTCTGATTGGAAAACTTTCTGGATTTTTGATAGGTGTGCTGAATTGTGCGTCCAGTGTTTGATCGGTGAAGGATCGGATATCACTAAATTGAATCCAGGATTACTTGTTTGAATCTGTGTGTTTGTTTGAGACATTTTAGCAAAAGGTACTGTTCTTTCTAGTTTGCTGATTTATGTAATTGCCTGCATTTGGTTTTGATTAGGTGGATGTTTGATTGTGGATCAAAATACAGGTTTTGTTTCAGCTGAGGGTGTTGTTTTGAGATTTGATTGGGAATTGTTTTAGTTTACTGCTTCGTGAGCAATTGTTTTGGATCCGTGAATAAGACCCCTTCTTTTCTGAATTGGGTTTGAGATTTTTGATAAAGATTGGTTCTTTGTTTGAGTCGAGAGTGATTTGCATTTGCAAATTTTCTAAGATTGAATTCATGTTACTTCCAGGAAAAATGCAATCCGATAGTGGCAAGTTATTCATTGGTGGCATATCTTGGGACACAAATGAAGAGCGTCTCAAAGAGTATTTCAGTGCTTTTGGGGAGGTGGTAGAAGCAGTGATCATGAAGGATCGGACCACAGGACGTGCTCGTGGATTTGGTTTTGTAGTTTT
>BDJD01000287.1:4020-25213 GCA_002564525.1 Rosa multiflora
TTTATTTGTTTTGTTTTTATTTTAAGTAGATTAGGAACCAAAATTCAAAACCCCCCATTTAATTCTTTTATTTGTTAATTGACCTTTTTGTGTAGGTGTACCCTACAATCCCCGGACTGAACGATCCCTGCTTATCCTATACTGACAACTACATTTTGCAGGGTTAAATTGTGAGGCTATTTCAGCCGCATCAGATAGGACCAGATTACTGATTGGTTTGTAACAAACTGCAATTGTAGAAAACTATAAACAAATTAAAAATCAAATATTGGAAGAACATTTACGGATTAATTTGACAATTGGAGTTATGTTTGTTTTTTATGCTGGGATGAAGATTCTTTATATTGGTTATGGCAATTTTTTGGATAATCATATTCGGTGACATCCTTGAAAAACTAAAATTCAAATGAAAATGGATACTTCCCTTTGGGGTTTGTGGATTTGTGGGGGAAATCATATTCTCGTGGTGTTTGATTTTTTGTTAACTTACTCCAACTTAGCTGCAAATTATGTTATAGCCTTTTCTTATTTGATGTTAAACAAACATATTGTTAAAATTCACCACTTAGATAAGACATTAGCAAGGTACTACTTACATGTATATGCAAGTTCGTTACGGATCATGTTGATAAGTTCTGCATAGAATTCAACTCCATAAGTTGAAGCTGTGTTCTCTTGTTCATTTTTGTTATCCAAAGTATGAAGGTTACCTTCTTTGGTCCATAAGGGCATCCGAGTTTTTACCTCATTTCCTCATACCTCAATCATGATCTAGTTTTCCACTTCTTTCTTTCGTGTATGTCTGACCTTTTTGTTTCCAATGTCTGATGCACAACTTGTGGCTCTGCTGCTATTTTTCTTTCCTCTTGTTACTCATTTTGGCCCTTATTGATGTAGGACGAGATTTTAGCTAATTTTAACAAAGAATCTCGAAAAAAAAAAAAAGCGTCTTCACATCAAGAAAAATAATTTGAATATTGAAAACTGGTATTCAAATAGACTTCTTAATGATGAAATTAATCATAAATTATTATTTTGGATATATCGGGATTCTCGAACAAAATCTTAGTTGGGATTCCAATTATATATTTGCATAATATTCTTTAGTATCTAGGATTCTATTTCTGATTTTTATTTAATGAGGTTTAATTAGGTTTTCTAGTTTTAGTCTATAATAAATTATTCTTTTTGTTTTCTAGTTGTATTAGGTTTATGCTATGTGCCCTATATATAAGGCACCTTTTAGATTGTAATTTTCATTCAAGTTATCAATAAAAAAAACCAAATATATATTAGAGAAGTTTCTCTATGTTTATTACGGTTGTGTCTGTAATTGCTAGTGGATTCTAGCTTATCTCATATGTCTTTCGACGCTTGACGGAGCCCCTTACTATCGTGTTCACGCTTCCCGCATCACTTATGGACATCAAAATTAAATCATTGAACAAATTTTCATGTTTCTGGTCATCCTTATGTGTAAATTCATCAAATACTATCTCTACTTTTTTTGTATCAAATCAAATATACAAATATGAATGTGTCAGATGCTATCTACAAATATGAACTTGCATATATGTCTTATTAGTGTCGTTTTTTTTATCAATCAGTTTTTGATGTTGTGGCACATCAAATCTAGAATGTATGTGTCTGCCGATCTTCACCTATACATTAGTTTGCACATCTACATTTTTACGTTGTCAATAATTTAGTTGTATAAAAAAAATTTGGTATGCAGCTATGGCTCAAAATACTGAAAGGATTATTCTAATATTGGAAAATATTAGAGATTTATTTAATTTTGTCATCATGATATACATTATCATAAAACTGAGAGTCTAACACAAAACACAAGTGTAACGGTCGCCCAAAAGGCATGCGTGCATTTTTAACCAATGGAAACAGACTTCCAGAAACTTGCAAAATAACTTATGTACTTCAAAATCTTATTCATTGCAACAATCTTCAATAAATGTCTGACGCATAGAATGACAGTTCCTTACTCAGTCCCATGAACTTTAATGAGTATGTCTTCAAATTTGGAATACCATCTTGGTAAACAAAACTCAGGTTTAAAAATCTCACTGAAGGCATACGATGTTGAACCAAAGAACCTTGAACAATACAAAAAAAATAAAAATAAAAATAAAAAAAGTATTAAGATATACAAAAACCACGATACACAAATATAAGACAAAAAGAAACTCAAAACAATTGAAAGTTAAGAGACAATGTATGGAGGCAAAAAGGCAACCTTACTCCGTCCAAAAACCTTGATTGAGTATGTCTGACGAATAAGCATCCAAAATGACAAGAATTTGGTTTCCTCCAACATTTTATATATGGCCTACACAAGCAATAAGGGGTCGAAAATAATTACATAGTTGCATTCCTATCGAACATTAATTAGTTTGAAATTATATACAATGCAGTTTTCATGTCGTTTTTATATCCAATTATAGTGAGAAAGTTGTGGTTGAAATGACACAAGATATTTATTTGCAAAACATTTGTAAAATAATGATAAATATATGTTAAGTCCAAGAATGTACTTTCATGACAAGTGTGAAGAAAATTATACACACTAGCTAGTCTTTAAATTCTCATGATGGCATGAATCATTCAACATAAAATTTTGCTGGGTCTCAAAGGAACGGAGACGTTTTAATGGAAGTACTACCAAAAGCTGGATTACCTGATGATCCTTATGCTGGGGTACTTGGAACCCACAACAAAGTTGTACGCGAAAATCCAGTATGGTACAAACTGTCTCTTTTGAATGCGCGAACGTGCCAGCACCATAGGGTGCAGTCGTCGGGGCGTCCCTTGACCTGACTTCTTCTCAAACGATGTGGATGAGGAGAGCACCAACCTCATCACAAGGTTCTTTTCTCTGCCTTTCGGAAAAGGACTTCTTGCCTTACTGGTAAGGGCTTTGGTTGTGATCTATTCGCATCGCCGAATCGATACTCAACATTGTAGGTTGAGCAGAACAATCACTGGGAAGTTTGGAGAAAGTACAGGGTTTGCTAAAGCATGACTTTAGCTTCGCGGGGGTAGCGAGGGCGTTACCCTTACTTCGCTGGTAGTATCGGTGGCAGTAGCACTAACAGTCGGCTCTTGGAGAGACTAGGACTAGAAGTACGGTCCCCGGGTTTCAACTAAGTTGAAGGTTTGCTCCGGGGAGGCTTGATAATCCGAGGGATTGATTGATTTTAGAGTCGTCCTCGATTTGTCCTTGAAACCTGGTATTTATACCTAGGGTTTCGACTGTTCCTTGCCATAGAAGGATTATTGATTGAAGTTTCCTATTCAATCTCCGCTACTTGACTCCAATAAAGGCTCGTTTTCCTTATGGGTTTCGGAATGGGCGAAGCTGTAACCCAATTCCAAGTAGACTTATTTTTGGGCCGCAGGTATCAGCCTACTATGCTAAATCCACTAAAGGATCTTGCCAAAATTACTTTTGGGCGGGCCCGCGAGAATGTAACAGATTGAAGGGGACTAAAACGACATGTCTGATGACCGAAACGATATCATTAATGAGGGTTGCGTCTATTCGCTTGGCAAAATGTCTTTTCGTCACATCGTTTCCCTCACAAAATATTTTATTTAAATCATGCAGCCATTCCAAACCTGTCACATCAAAAACTCTTTTAGTCTCCTAAAACCCAGAAACTCTTTTAGTCTCCTAAAACCTAGAAACTCTTTTGTCCCAAACAATTCTCCTTACAGAAACCCAGAAATGGCTCCTCCAAAGAAAATAGTTATCCATCAGAAGGAAGAACTCAACGAGAAAGCTGATCGCTCTTGGGGAACGGGAATTGGTGCCCGTTGTCGTATCCACACCAATATCCAGAGACCACTACTTCTCAGGCTCCCAAATCAACATGTCGGACTGGGCCCGGCACAGCGAGATTCCATTCCATTCTAGCCGACGCTATCGCCCTCTACAGCCTACCCATCCGTCAACCCATTCCGGTCCTCCGGAGGACCCCTGGAGATTTCACCAGTTGGGGTGTGCAAAAACATCGAGCGAAAATAGGGCATTGGCTATCCTAGATTAGCGCGGCGGAGCTTTCTTGGCATCACGAAGCGCGAGCGCTAGATCTGGCTCGCTGGAACGCAGCAGGTATTACCCAAACCATTGATTTATGCTTTCGCCTTCCTCGCGGTGGCAATCGTTCGCCACTCGCTGCCTTCGCCACTCGCTGCCTTCCTTTGCTTTTGGAATACTGCCACCAACACCTTTGATTTCCAATTTGGTCAAATGAGTATTACATTATTGGATATTCTTACCATTACAAGATTGCCCATCGATGGTGAGCTCTATCTGCATGGCCAATTCGATTTTGACAACTTCTCATCAACCATGGCCAAAATTGGTCGCGGCGTTCATAGCAGCTCCTATCCGCGGTGGCTGGCCTATTACCACAAAGAACACAATGCGACTGGTGGCATTTCTTTTCTGGAGTATTGGCTCTGCAAGTTCATTTTCTGTATCTCTGCCAATACGCCCACTGGTCCTTGGACTTTCCTGGCCACAACCCTCTACAACGGCTGCCGCATGGGGTTAGGACAACCAGTGTTGGGTGCCCTCTACCGTACACTATCCAGGCCACCATGCATCCTTTCGAGACTAGCATTTCTGGCCCTTTTTGGATCCTTGACTTCTGGATTCAAACTTACTTTCCATTCTTCTACCGCGATGATATTTCATTGCTACCACCGGCTGACGCCCTTCTTGGTCAATGGTTTTGTCGTGAGGTGAGGTACACATCCCCACCCTATTCTGAGTGTTTCTCATATTTGTACCTCATGCACGAAATGCCTTACTGCGACTTAGTACTCAATAGGAGATTCCCCACTCCTCTTGAAAATAGGTTCCTTCCTGGGGCTCCTAATTATAGTGATCGCGCGCGCTTGGCTTTTCGCCGCGCGATCTCTTGTTCAGACATTAGGCTTGCTGCTGATGAACTCAGTTATGAGCTTTACGCTCCCAACCACTTCGCTCACCAGTTTGGTCTTATCCAACTAGTGCCATTCGCCCTCTATGATGCTTGGAAGTACAACAGTTCTTGGCGCAGAATTGGCCCTACTACTGGGCCTCCCTAATTGGGCTAACAATATTGCTCCTGTGGATGGGGATGCTGAAGGGTACGAGCAATAATGGTCAGAAGTTTCCGTTAACCGCTGGAGACAAAGGGATGACGAGCTCTTCGCGACCATTTTTGAAGAGTTGAGATATCCTTATGATGCTGATACCGAGTTACTTGCTCGCTTTCCTGAAGATGAGGCACGACCCGCTCGAGCCCCGTTCCCGGTCCAGGCTGGGATTGTCATTCGTGAGCCTCCCCAAGAGGTAATTGTCTTATATTTTTTACTTTCTGTCTGCTTTTCCCCTTCTAACTCATGCTTTATTGCATCAGGGAAGTGCGCCACCCTCTGGCAGTCGTGCAGTTAATGCTTCTCAGGCCACTAGTCAGGCCGCAAAGAAGAAAGCGATAGCGATGGAGCCTGAAGTCGAAGACTCTTCCTCTGACGATGATGACCCACAAACAGTAAGGCTCTTGTCTTAAAATCTCATAATTCTGATATTTTCTTCGAAGCTTATTTTGACTTTACTTTAATCTTGACAGATTGCTGCCGCTTTAGCCTGCAAATGCAGTCGCCGGACTGATCCATGGGCAGAAGATGAATCAGTCGTTGATCGACTGGTAATACTCATCTAAAATGAGCCATGACGTTTTGTTTTGTTATGTATGATTCTATAACGCTTCTCCTCTGCAGGTTCGTCATAGGTCATCAAGGCAAGTTGGGGAAGCATCCTCCGCTGCTGGCGAAGGTGTGTTTGGTTCGCAAGTCCAAGAGCCAAATGGTTCTAATAATCCTCCCTTTCCAACTGCAAACAATATGCAATTGGTTCTGGTCCCAACACAGGTTATAGATGACAGCTCGCCTGAGGTTGAAGAAAGAATGTCGCTCCCAGACACCTCACACGAGCAACCAACTGCATCCCTCCTTTTGGGACAGGCAGCGCCTGATTCCGTTCCAGCGTCCGGTGAGATTACCCAGGAACCTGTGCCAACAACAACTCTTAGCGAGCCACCTATTGAAGAGGTACCTCTCTTAACAAAATGTTTCATCATTAACCCCTGGCTTGGTTATTCTGACAATGCCTCCTTCTAGGACCCAAATGCTATTCCAAACAAGGAAGCAGCTGTCATAACGGGAGAGATAGTGGCCGAGAATCTTGCTGAACCTGTCCTCGATGTGGTTGGTCAGGAGCCTGCCCCCCAAGCCACTGAAGCAGGGGGAGTAGGGGAAAACTCTGAGCCATTGCCAGAGGCAGTACCTATTCCGGAGCCTCTTGAGGCCCCTCCTGTCGCTGAGTAACCGCCTCCGTCCACTTTAGAACGGCTAGCTCGTATGCTCGAAGTGACCCCTCTTGGGGTCGTAGATGATGCCAGAGAAGGCCTTTGTCTCCTTCTAGGCCCTGATATTCTAATTCTTGGCGCACCCGCGAGAGTTTTGGAGTATCTGAGGGTACTTCTCTGCGAGGGGGCTATCACTATAACCCAATTTCAAGAGGTTGACCAACTGCTGCAGGATCTTCCCCAAGGGCTCAATGAAAGGGCGGTCGCGACCGCGCAAGCCAGGCAGACAGAAACACACTACCAGACTCTTGCTCAACAGACGGATAATGTGCGTGATTTCTTGGGTGATCGGGCTAATCTCATCAGGGATCTGACTCTCGAGAGAAACCACCTGCAGACCCAAATCCAGGATCTTCAGGCCCAATTAACTGATGTGACGGCTAGGCTTGCCCATGCGGAACCTCAATTGGAGCAGCCTCTTGCCGCTTTCGAGACGCTGACCCATGACCTGGCCCAAACTTGTGTAGCAGCCCAACAGGCCGCACAAGCTGCCGCTGATGCTAGCTTTCGCCTAGATGAACTTTTCCTCCACTTAACTCATGTAGGCCGGGGACTTTTAGGCCTTTGATATTAGGCCCATTAATTTGTATGAACAATATTACTACCAATAAATTAATTATTTAGCCCACTTTGTTGGCCCAAATGGCAATAGCTCTATTCAATTCTTGCTTTAACTGCACAAAAATAGTTTCAAAAGACAATCTCGAAAAGGAGCAGTTACCTCCTTGGAGACCGCTCTCTCGTCCATGCGTATTCAATTCTGTTTATTTCCGAGATCTCAGCATTGAATTCTATTGATATTCCTATTGATGGCGTTGAAACATCTTCAACTGCCCATATCCAAGGGTTGAGGCCATTGAGGCAGGCCTCTATAAATATCAATACTTTGGAAAGATGAAAACTTACGCAAACATGGCTTACCCAGAAATGACCTTGCAAGCCTTTCTCCTCTTCCTTCTATTTCTCAAATCTCCTCCATATGATCTCGCCCTTAGCATCTAGATCTTAGGCTTTATGTCTTAATCTCACTGCCTGGGTAGGCCTTATGGCCTAATCTCAGGCAACCTCGTGTCTTTGGTCTATGAAAGCCTGGATGGAACATCCTAGGTTTTGGGTAGGTTGAAGAACACGAGGAGCTCCTAACGCGGGGCACCACATGCTGGGGAGTCCATCTCCTCAGATTTCTCTGCGCGGAGCAAAGTGAAGAAGGGCGAAAGGCCACTCGAGGCCGATCGTTCTTCTTCCATAGCCTACCTCCGGGGTCTGATAAGCCGACTTCTATTTTTCCCCTGGAGGTAGGTGAGGCAACTGGATCGCACTTCAATGCTAATTTTGTCTCTATCCCTGAGGATAATCAACTGGAAGGGTTGCGATGGATTATTTCCTTCCCTCTTCTTCCAGTACAAATAATAGCAGCTGCGACTCAGATCAGAGGAGGGTGAAGAGAGGAAGAGTAAGAGTGAATATTTCATCAACCCTTCTTGCCACAAGATCCGGAAGCTCATAGAAGACATGAATCCTTATTAGTTGTTTTAGTCACTTTCTGGCTTTGTATATCGTTAATGTAATTTTCTCGAACACATTGTCTTGCTTTTGGCAGCAAAGCCACTTCATGAATGAAAGATTCAAAATTTTCTTATTTGCTAAAAATAATATGATATAATAAGGCCTCTGGTATAGGCCCTTATACACATTCCTAACACATATTGTCAAGGATATTGAGGAAAATGTACAAAAAATTTGCCAGATGAATTACTGCAAAAATAATGGCTACTGCCAAAATAATGGCCACTATGAAGGCCTTTATGCATAGAGTGTTGCCCCCTAGTGTTCGTAGGTGGAGCGAAGACAGGTGAACTAGGCCACAATGAAAAGGCCTAATTACAAAGGATGAAGCGAGGCAAAGGACACTATGTTTGCTCCCCTGTCCTTGCAACGGAATAATCTGGGGGATCTTCAAATTCCCAAACGCTGGGGTAGTATTTCTTTAAGAACCTGCCATTGGTAGGGTTGCGGTGGAGGTCGCCATCCAAATCTTTGAGGTGAAAAGCCCCACGTTCTAGAATTCTATGAATCACAAAGGGCCCTTCCCAGCGTGGGGGTCATTTACCATGACCGGTCAACTTCTCACCAAATGGAAGGACTGCCTTCCAAACGAGCTCGCCCTCTTTGTAACTGCGGCCACGAGTTCTCTTATCGTAGGCACGAGCGATGCGTTGCTTCTCCATCACTAAGTTGTCCAAAACTCTAAGCGCTGTCCGATAAGGTCTTCGTGCTCCTGCCACATGGCCTGGACGTAGTCATCTCCAATCAAATGATGTTGATCTTGGACGCGTAGGGAGTGAACATTGATATCCAAAGGTAAAACCGCGTCTTGACCAAATATGAGTGCATAGGGCGTTGTGGCAGTATGAGTTCGCTTTGAATTGCGATAGGCCCACAACATTTCATACAATGTCTCGTGCCATTGGCGAGGGTTTTCAACAAGCATCTTCTTTAGTAGGGTAATGATAATCTTGTTACTGGCCTCTTTCTTACGGACTGGCACGATATTGGATAGCCACTTATTGTATTTGGCCTCTCGAATGATGCCTGACCTGTGCATCTTTTCAACTTCTTCTTTGACCAGAACTTGGGTCTCGAAGTTCATTCTTCACAGCTCTTGCTTCACAGGCATCTTGTCAGGGAGTGTTGGTAGTTGATGGCAAACCAAGTCCGGTGACAGGCCGGACATGTCTTCATATTTATCCGCGAAGAAGTCTTTGGACTCCAGTAATAAATCAATGAGCCTCTGTTTCTCGCTAGGCTCTAAGTAAGCACTGATAGCCACTTCCATAGGTTCAGCTGCTGTTCCAAGATTGACTTTCTCTGTAGGATCCCTGACCTTTGGAGGGGTGTCATCCAGCGCTGCTAGAGCTAGCTGAATTTCTTCTTCATCTTCTTTTTCTTGGTCAGAGAACTCCTCGTTGACAATTTCCAAGGTCGCGACACGATCATAGGCCTCTTTTTCCACCAGGTACGAGGATAGTCTTTCGTACAGCGAGTGGAATGCCTCTATTCCTTCCTATAGAAGGTCGTGATCCATTAATCGTTTAAGGGTTTGGGCACAGCATGGCCAGGCCTTTCCAAGCCTACTTTTGCGAGCGTAAGCCCCCACTATGCCAATTCAGAGGTCGTTACCCCTGTGGGGCAGCCTTTGTCATCGATGCCACTGACTTGCAATGGAGTAATTGGCTCCAAGTAGTACCTGACATCTACATAGTTCGCAGAAACTGGGAATGGGCGAGGATCAACTTTAATCACCTCAGCTTGATCTGTTACCCTATTCCACATCACCAGTTCCTGGTGGAGAGTTGAAGGAACACAATAGCTCCGGTGAATCCAGTCGCGCCCTAGGATGGCGCTATAGGTCGCATAACAGTCTGTCATGAAGAAAGCATAGACTCCCTCTGCTGGTCCTACCTTGATACGTAGAAACAATAAGCCCAAAGTCTCTGTGACTGTCCCTGCGAAGTTCTTCAGCGTGAGGGATGTAGACTGGATCTTCTCTTTCTTGATCCCAAGTAAATGCATGGTTCTTGTGGTGACAACGTTGACAGCGGCCCCTGTGTCGACCATGACCTTGCTGACCTTAGTGCCAGTAATCTCCACTGTTATATATAAAGGTCGCATGTGCTGAAGCATCGCGGGCGTTGGTCTTGTGAAGCTCATAAAGAAACCTTTACCCTTAGCGTCTTCAGTTTCAAGAACCACTGCCTCTGCTAAAGGTGTTGTTGCAGCCGATGTGATTTGCAGAGGCTGATCGGTACCTTCTTCATTCTCCATACACTCCTGCGCGGCAATTGGCAAAGCATATCTCGCGGGAAGTACATAGACCATATTGCAGGAAGTATCAACCGCCTCAGTTTCATCTATGTCGTCCTCCAGGTTGAGCTTCGGCTCTCCAACGGTGTTTGGACCTGATTTTAGCAACTCCCATGTATGTTGATTTTAGGGTTGATCAGAGAGGCATTGAGTCATTCGACTGGAATAAAAGTAGTGTTCGGCTATTCGGTCGAGATTAGAAGTTCTCTAGATGTATGGTTGAGATGGATGCGCCGATGAAGGTTTGAAATTTTGGGGTCACATGACCCAAAATATGAAGAAAAACTGATTTCATAGACATAAAGTTGGACGGCCCGAGTCCACATGAGTAACTATACAAATGGGTTACAAGGCAGAGTGAAGTAGTTCAGCCGAACTCAGGTAGTGACGTCTGCCGAAGAGTTCATTGAAGAAAGGAATCCTCACAAGGAAAGAGTTCAAATCAATTACGGATTTCGATTGTAAAGATTTCAGATATCAGCCAAGTCAGGATTTTATGAGACGAATCAATCCTAGAAAGAAGGAGAATCCTACTTCAATTCCACGTCTTGGAGGACAAGTTAGCTAGGGTTTTTACTTGTATATATAGCACATTATAACTCATTGTAAAGGGTCCTGCACCACACAAACAAATCAATATACAACTTTTACTCAAACCTTTCTCTTACTCTTTCATAGGTACTTTGCCTTCTATTCAACTTTCATAACTTGTTTTCATTTTTAGTTTCTTACTTTTATTTCAGTCGTTACATTCAAGCACTTTACTTTCTTGTTCTTTATTTTATATGTACTTTACTTTTTGCACTTAGGAGTAGTTCGTAACATAGAATTGTCATCCATTGATCTCTTTCGGCCAGTCCAGATTAGATTGTTGCGATTCGCCGTTCACACACATATCATCTCACAACGTTTTGACAACTGAGTCCACTTCACCTTCGTCTTCACCGTGATTTGCGGGTATCTTCACCCAATAGATCTCTCGCTTGTCACCCGAACCTTTGAGTTTACCCAAGAAGTGAAAGTGATAGAAGATCCCGGTCAGGATTGACGCCTAACCGAAGTCCTTGCAACGGAGGGATCAGAACCTAACGGCTGAGAGGGTTCCTTCCTCGGCCTACAATCATTTGAAAGAAGTCAGATCATGCACCATTCAAATCATGAACCTCACTTGGCCATTCGGCCGCGAGTTGGCACGCCCGCGTAATTTCAGAAGGACGATTCAACCACAAGTCCCTCGGCCCTCATTCGGCCGAGACGATTTTGAGGCAAACAAACCGGGATGTCAGTGTTGAACTGCTTCGCCAGTCGGTCTACCAATGACTCTTCTGTAAGGCCCTTTACCTCACATTGTTTTTGTTCCTGCAGCTCGGCCATCAACAATGGCGGGTTTGATTTTTGTTCCCCTGTAAGTATCTCATTTGGGGGCGCGACCACCAGACTTTGGACCTTTTTAGGTTTCCACTGTAAAGCTTCTGCAGTGCTGCCCTTGCCCCCCAATCTCTCAAAAGCTGAGGGTTTGGCTTCTGGTTCCTCTCGAAACAACCTACGCCTAACATGTGGCCGCCTAGTTGGCAAGTTGTCTTTCCTAGCTAGCGGAGGTGTCCTTTCTGTCGTGATCCTGCATAAAACACTAGGCTTAGAGGCTCCTGATTCTGAGCGCGCCTGTTTTTGAAAGCTGCGAGGAGCTACTAATAGCTTAGCAGCTAATGCTTCCATCTCCTTCTGATATTGCTCAGGAGATTTAAGTAGTTGCAACGGCTTGATCAGGCCCTGATCCAGAGCTTCTAAGGCGCGCTTGGCTTCTCCGAACCTGCGTTGCAATTTTCTTTTCTTGGAAGGGCTGATCTCAACTGCTTTCTCCTTCTCTCTGGTATACCATTTGCTTTCCTTGATGGTGGACGTTGAAGCCGAAGGAATGTAAGGTTTGGTCATGACATCTTTGTGCTTATTCCAAGCCCTTCCTTCTTGTTTCTGATCGGCCGCGGCCGCTTTCAATTTCTTGAACAAGTTGGAATCCTTTGGGGATGGTGGTGACTTTACCTCATCTCTCGCCTTTGGGCTAGAAGGCTCGTAGTTTCGTGATGGTGAAGCCCATTTGATTGGCGGGAGGGAACCAAAATGAAATGTCTGCTCAACTTCTGCATGCGACACTTGGATGCTGCATTCTTCTTTACAGGGGTTTCCTCCCCTTCATCCCTCTCTGCTTTCCCCTTTGTAGTCAAATCCAGGGTTGGTTTCCTCTGGTTTTTCTTGGGCCAGTTCACATCAACCATACTGACTCCGGTATCCAGAAAAGGGTTCAAGTCTACTAGTGATGCCGCGGCCGTCGAAGCTTCTACCTGCAACCTGCTGTTATTGAGCCATACCTGAATTTGGTCCTTTAGCTTCACACAATTAGTTGTGTTATGGTTCCACAAGTTGTGGAATTTGCAGTACTTCTTCCCTTTCAGCTGATCCGATCGAGGGAAAGGGCCAAAGTCTATTTTCACCATCTTCGCGGCAATCATCTCATCCAGAATCTCATGTGCCTTCTTGGCATCATATGTATATGTCGCGAACTCAGGTTTGGTGAAAGCCACAGACTTGAGCTTGACAGGCTCCGTAGATATCTTTAATTGCTTGAGGGTTGAATTCTTCCTACATGTCAACTCTAGCGTGAAGACGTTGTTCTCCTCTTCTTCAGCTTCATCTTCACCCTGGAAAACCTCTTCCCCTTGATGGTGATAGTAAGGATCATAGGTTGGCTGTAGGTATCCAAGAGCTGCCACTGTGAGGTGTTTCCCTGGCACATATGTTCCTTTGGACGCATTTTTCCTAGCATCAGTCTCTCTGAGGAGATGCTCAAAGCTACCCATCTATGTGATCAGTTCTTCCATTGATTGGATCATGCTGCCATGTTGCTTCTTTCGTTGGCGCGGTGCCAAACCCTTGATCGCTAGCTTGACCAATTCTTTTTCAGGAAGGAGCACATTCAGTTTGGCTTTCTGGATCTGAAAGCGTTGAAGATAAGCAACGGCAGACTCGGTTGGTTGTTGGGACATCTGAGTAAGAGAAGCCAAATCGACATCGGGCTCAATGGCTCCAAAAGTTTCTCGGAAGAGCTTTTCTATTGCGGGCTAATCTGCCACTATTCCTGGTCAGAGTTTGGAAAACCATCTAAAGGCGGCTCCAAAAAGAGAAGTGCCAAAGATCCTGCACTTAAGCATGTCATCATTCTGGTATTGGCCTTATTACACCCTAAACCTGGCCAGATGAGTTGCCGCATTCTCAATGTCCTCCCCTAAAAAAGTAGAAAATATGATATTCTTATAACCTCTTGGAAAGGGCGCGAGCATTATATGTGGTGGGAAAGGTCCGTCATAGATCCCATCCATTTGGGCCCTAGGGTTAGCCAGCCTGATCATCTCCTCTACCTCTTCAAGTCTCACATACTCTAGACCAGGAGGAGGAGGAGGATTCACCACAGTCTGGCGAGCAACCTGCAAGGGTACGGTTTGGCTAGCAGTCGCTGTTCGTTCCCTTAGGCGAATAGTCTGGGGATTAGCAGACTGTTGAAGAGTTACCTCTGGTACGGGCGGATCCTTGACCAACGCTGTTATCTTGAAGGGGTTGCCTGCCTGGTCAATGCCGTAGTAATTGTCTGGGAGTTCATGGTAGACATTCTCCGCCCCGTCGCTGTCGTATGGAGTAAACACTACAGGATCAGCTGTAGTACCCTCACCGGTTTTCTGGATTTTATCCTTTTGTGAGGCTGATGGAGCAGCCTTGTTACCACCAATCACCAAAGCTCTTTCCTTATTTCTGGTTGATGCGGTAGTAGCTGTTGCAGGAGGTGTGACCGTACTGCTGCTAGCCTTCTCGCGAGCGTTTGGTGATATATACTTACCAGAACCAGAGGGCTGACCAAGTGAGCTGAGGATGGCGTTAGGATCGCCTAGAGCTTTGTTCAAAACTTCTTTAGCCTGGTTCAATTCGGCTCTCTGCATGGCGACCTCTGTTGCAAAATTAGAACCATCCTTGCGAAGACCTGCCAAATCTGACGCAGTCTGCTTGGTTTGGCTCGCGATAGCTTTCATAATTTCTTTTTGATGTTGACTCTGCTCATCAACGATACCTCTGGCATGGGCCCTTACTGCATTCTCCGATCATGCGATTTGTTACTTAGTATCCTCAGCACGTTGGGCAATGCACTGGTCTAGTTCGCGTATAAGCTGGTCTGTTTTCGCGGTTTCCCTGTCAAAGTCAGCAGCTACCTTCGCACGATGGTTCTCGATATTCTCCATGATGATCGCGAGTTTTTCCTCGATGGTCGCTTCCTCTGGAATAGGCTTCGGAACGAAAGCCTCTCTTTCTTCACTTTCCGCGGCATCAGAAACAACGGTAGTGTTGACAGGCTCACTTGCCTGGTTAGTAGTGACACTTTGACCCTCAATAGCAGTAGGGTGATTCTCTCCTTGTTCAGTTGACATGTTGGTTGATTGGGGGTAACGAGAAAACCTTTGAGTTACTTGTTCTTCAGAATGACCACGACAGTCCACGTGAAAGTGCGGTCTGTAACTGGAGGTCTTATGCTTTGAGCAGTTAGCGTAAACCTTTTGATAAGGGTTTTCGCTTGACTTCCCAATGGTTACGTTCGCGAAAATCTAAATGTCCTACTGGGCATGCCAAAATGTTTGACGTAAAAATCCAGTATGGTACAAACTGTCTCTTTTGAATGTGCGAGCGTGCCAGCACCGTGGGGTGCAGTCGTAGGGGTGTCCCTTGACCTGACTTCTTCTCAAACGATGTGGACGAGGAGAGCACCAACCTCGTCACAAAGTTCTTTTCTCTGCCTTCCGGAAAATGACTTATTGCCTTACTGGTAAGGGCTTTGGTTGTGATCTCTTCGTGTCGCCGAATGGATACTCAACGTTGTAGATTGAGCAGAGCAATCACTGGGAAGTTTGGAGAAAGCACAGGGTTTGCTAAAGCGTGACTTTAGTTTCGCGGGGTTTGCGAGGGCGTTACCCTTGCTTCGCTGGTAGTATCGGTGGCAGTAGCACTAACAGTCAGCTCTTGGAGAGACTAGGATTGGAAGTACGGTCGCCGGGTTTCAATTAGGTTGAAGGTTTGCTCCGGGGAGGCTTGATAATCCGAGGGATTGATTGATTTTACAGCCGTCCTCGATTTGTCCTTGAAACCTGGTATTTATACACCTGGTATTTATACCTAGGGTTTCGACTGTTCCTTGCCATAGAAGGATTATTGATTGAAGTTTCCTATTCAATCTCCGCTACCTGACTCCAATAAGGGCTCGTTTTCCTTATGAGTTTCAGAATGGGCGAAGATGTAACCCAATTCCAAGTAGACTTATTTTTGGGCTGCAGGTATCGGCCTGCTATGCTAAATCCAGGTCACTAAAGGATCTTGCCAAAATTACTTTTGGGCTCAAACAATACCCCTTTGTGCATTTCTTCACCATAACTTGTGTTGCATTTCTTCACCCCTTTGTGCATCATATTCTTCATTTTCTTCGCCATCTTCCTCGTCTTCACGTCGCCTCTCATTCCATTGAGAAAATTAGTTGGAATTCATTGCAAAATGTAATGAAAAGTTATAATCTGAACAAACAATTAGAGAGGAGCCAGATGAGATAGTGAGATATGCTATAACTTAAGGGTTTACGATTTTAGTTCGCATTTATGTTTTAAATTTATCTGTAACTGAAGTCAATAGTTATTTTTTCTGAGGTTTGAAGTTGAAGATAGAATCGCCAGGTATGCATAAAATCTAATCAAACATCTAGAGAGTTGATCAGAATACGACATGTGGCATTAAAAAATCATATTGAAAAATTTGATAAGGCTCTATAATGATTAGTTTTGTCACGTCGACACTATATCTAATTAGGAATCTAGAGTTGCTTTCGAAAAGGGCCTGTGACACTTAAAAATCCTATTAGAAAATGTTATCAACAATACCACATAGATACCTTATCCAAATGTACACCTTAAAAAATTAATTTTCATCTCAAAAATTCATTTTAGTCTAAATTAAAATATAATAATAATAAAATAAAATCATAAAATTGAATAACATACCGTAAAATAATAAAATACTTAAAATGACTAAAATTTAGTCATACTAAAAATGGTTCACTTGTACATAAATAAATAATAATATTTATGGAGGCTAAATTATAGCCATAATCCCAATATAACTCTCTCTTATCGGAGATAAGCGTGCCACTGCAACAGTTTATAGGAACAAAGCACCCAATTGTTAAGCAATTAAATGGACATGTGGTGCACTGTGAGAGCGACACCTTATTTTTCCGAAAGAAAAACTCTCTTGTAAATTTAATTCGTTGCTCTATATATAAAGTATACTAGACTCCAAACACACCCTATGGGTGTGGATATTTACATGGGAAGTTATTCCACAGAATGTGGAGAAAATTGCTGCAAACATTTTTTTTTAAATTTTCTTTTATTTGTCAATTGACCATTTTGTCTTTCTCAAATATTTGAGTTCAAATGTTTTTTTAATATTTGAGGGATATTTTGGTAAAAAATTTCAATTTTGGAGAGCAAGCTCTATTCTCTTAATAATAGTATAGATAAACACTCGATTGAGGAAATTGACACCGTGGAATAAAAGGAAAGGAAATTGACCGATTGTTGCTCTCTCAGAGAGAGAGAGAGAGAGCGATGACTCGGGGAAAGCAGAAGATCGAAGCGCAGAGACGAAATGCGGAGAGGAATCAGAAGCCAAAAGGGTCTCAGTTTGAGGCCAGAGCCGTTGCTCTCAAAATCAGCTGTCCAATCTGCAAGGTGCTTTCTCTTCTACACTCTCCTCTAATTCCATTATATCGTTTTGATCTCCGCTTTTCTTTTCAGTTTTCTGGTCGATCGCTTATGTTTTCTATTACTCAGTCGCTTACGATGAGTTATTATACTATTATCGGAAGTTTAGGAGAGTAGTTCGGAGTTTTTGACATATAGATGAGTGCAATTTACCTTTAACAAAGGGCAAAAGTACTATGTAGCATCTATTGATGATTACATGACAGTGTCAAAGGATTGAAATTGTAGAGGAATAACAAGTAGGTCAGTTCATTATGCTTGATGAAATTTTAGAGGTGTAAAAGCGCAACGGCATTGTATATTGGTCTGTATACATGAACCCTTTTGCAGCGAATAAGGGGTTTGGGAATAGCTCTTAAGATCAGCATGTGGGATATTGGTGGTGTTGTTGTATAGGATATTGGTAGTGTTTATAATCTAGGATATATTAGCTGATCATTGTTTATGCGATTATGCACTCCAAAAAACAATGATGCGTTCCTATTCCTCCGGTGCACGGTGGTCAGAAGAGCAATGATGTTCCTATGGTGGTTAGTGTGGGTTGAAGAAGGCGAGGATAGGAAAAGAGTGGGTGATACATGTTTGGGATATTATTGTTCATTGATGTGATTGGGTTTGATGGTGATATTTGGTAGAGGTGTAGAGATTGTTTGGCAGTGACTGCTCTGAGTCTGACAGAAATGAGGTTGGCTTTTGGTTCTGAACTGCTTGCAAGGTCTAATAGTACGCATCCATTTGGGATTAGAAAATCCTGCAGTCTTATGGAATATAGACTGGAGATAATCTAGAGGTAAAGGTACAACAGGAGATTGAAGAGACTGTATGAGGAAATAAAATTACTGATGGAATAATTTTTGGAAGTCCTAATTTCCTTCTGATGAGGAGTAGGAACTGGGAATATGATGAAATACCAGAGAGATATGGTCGATTTTGGGCAAGACATTAACTAGACAAACGACTGCAAGAACCATAAAGGGCATCCTACGAATAGTTATGTTGCAGTGAGTAAAACATTTCCCCAGTCTTGTTTCAGAAGGTCTACAGTAAAAAGGAGATCTGGGTTCTGGGTTTAATCCCTAAAAGATGACAATCCTTCCTCTCAACCCCCATTTTTTCTAGGAGCATTACATACCTTGATGGTTAGTGCCACTGGGTCTGAACAGACAGTATGAGCAAATAAAATTAGGGACAGAATAATTGGTGCAAGTCCTAATCCCCTTGTGAAGAGCAATAAGAACTGGATGAATATGGCGAAATAGTGGGGGTTGGGATGATGCTAAGACATTTACTAGACATGTTAGAGAAAGATAGATAATACCTTACTTTGTCATAAAAGATAGATCCAAGTTTTGTTGAAAATACCCATATTGACATGTGACGACCATTTTGATTCATAAATTATTAACCCTGAAGGATCTTGAGCTTGCACAGTAGAATAAATATTAAAAAAGTAGCTGAATATGATCAATACTTAAGGGTTATACCATTAGGTAGCCATTGTGGCTCCATGCGGTAAATACGATCATTCTCTTCAGTCAATGTGATTGCTTTTCCTGTGTTGATATGCTCTGAAGGATAGAGTAGGTAGCAAAAAAGTGACTGAATGGTTCAAGGTTTTGGTATTTGCGTAAATCCTAATGCTACTAATGCTAAAACTAGGAACATTTAGCAACAATAGAAAATAATTGAACTTTGGAAAGAAACTGCTTATTAGCAGTTCATTTGTTTGGTTTTCCATTATTGTGTATTTTTAACGTTTGTGTGTGTGTGTGTGTATATACATACATATATGTATGTATACAGAGACTTATGAAACTGATCAGTTTCTTTATATTTTGATGGTGGACTGCTTACTTGTTTACAATGGCTGTGATCAGTTTGGTTGTTAATGAAGTCTCTTAACCCGGCCATACAGTTGCCCTGGAGTCAAGGACCCATAATCTCATTTGAAGAGGTATAGGAATACAAGATGTACTTAAGATGATGGGTGTGTTGCCTAACTGAATTAAGGAGGTGAAGTTGTGGGTCTGCCTTGACAAATACATATGTTAGATGTAGTCGACCTGTTTTTGGGGTCTTATGAGCGAACAGTGTTTGGCAGAAATTGGCAGTGGTTGTCTATCATTTTAACGATCAAATTTAAATTATATTATCTCTTAGATGGGAGTGGCCTCTGATTTTAAAACCTGAATGTCATTGGGTTAATCACATGCTTAAGAGGATCTATTTCTGTTGGGACTAGGTTGTATACTTATTAGACGCCTTTTCAGTTTATGTGCACCATATTCTGACAAAATGTGGTGTTTTCAGGCACAACTTGCAAACGCAAAGCAACTTGCTGATCACTATGCTTCCAAGCATCCCAGAGAACAGCCGCCAGCTGAACCAGAATGATCCCTTTCTCATGTGAAGAACTGAAGATGATGAAAAAAGTAGTAAAATATCCTTGGTTGTTGCTGTTTTAGAACAATGTATTTCAATAAATTTGTTATACATCGGCTTTTATGAAATCTCTCAACCTCCGTTCCCCTGTTTGTGAACCGTTGTATGTCTATGGAGGATAATTGATAACATTCTATGCACTGTGAAATGATGGGTTCCCCTGCTTCACGTATGTCTGTGGAGGATAATTGATAACATTCTATGGACTCTGTGAAATGATAGGCTCCCTACGAAGAGGCTGATCTTGTTTTACCACGAGCCATTAGTATCACCCCACCACCCCAAAAAAAAGAAAGAAAAAAAAAAGAAAAGAGAAAAAAAAGGAGTTATAAGTCTCCAAATCTGCAGAATTCTCTTGTTGTCGTCCAAGATATGGAGATAAAGCTTCTGCTCAGGGGGGCGCGCAAATCAGTTCCTTTGCAGGGAGGACTTGATCGCTAGCTAGAAATTAGTGAAGCAAGTTATTAGGACTGGGCGGAATAGTTTTTTGTCCACAAATGGCACCCAATTAATCTCTTTTTCTTCAGCCTGAACTCAGTTGTGTTGAAGGAGAATATGATTTGACAATTCTCTCTACAATTCTCTCTCGAATCTCTTTTTCTTAAACACGTTATCAGCACGAGTTCTAACCACAAACCAAAAATCAAAAACCTGAAAACCTTCTTCATCACCGCAGCTCCTAGCCCACGCTAGTCTCACCTACGCACCCCTGCTGCCCCTGCAGCACCAACGCACACCAACTGCATCCTTTTTCCTTTCCTGCACACGTCTGTCTACTTGCAAGCCAGGAAACGTCTAGTTCGGAACCTCAGATCAAAATATTTTCTTCATCAAAGTTGTTCGTCTCTGTGTCTTCTATCCGACCTCCGAATTTCAGCCTTTTTGGAGTCGTTTTGAGACCATCACATAAATCGAAGTGAGAGCTGTTCAGAAGCAATTATGTTCCGAATTTCAACAAGTTTTTAAATTAAAGTTCCTGCTTTCCGAATTTTAATTTCTCCTTCTTTTTCTTCGGAGACTTGCAACATCCCTTCTTCTACATCCCACCTTTCTTATAACGTGGGTTCGATTCTTGAGAAAGAGGAATCGTGGGGATTCACGCGATTAAAGAACTAAGAGCGTTCGTAAGACTTCGGACTAAGAGCGTCCGCAACATCGATTTATGACCATATAAATATCATTGTTTAGGTCTAATCCAAATATTCTTGGAAATAGATTTCTTGGTAGCATTAAGGCTCAGAAATCTTATATTAGTTTTCGTGGAAGCATTGACTCCGAAACTAATACGTTCTTACTTTCCTTTTCAGGATGTAAGACTTGAACGGGCTCGATTTTACTCCATTGGATTCTACGGGCATGGAATTTTCATGTGGGCTCAAAATGTTGAGCTCCACCTAATTGCCATTGATTTATTGCCTACAATCCAGGAGTCATGTTCTAAAAGAACCACTCAAGGCCCTCAAACTGAGATAGATAATTCCAGGGCATTTACCCTGATGAAGCGCCACATGAAGATGGCTCTCTAGTTTGAGTACATGAATGAGGATAAAACTTACAACCTTTTGGTTGCGCCTCGTGAACGTTTTAGTAACATTCACGATTTTCCGA
>BDJD01000287.1:25247-85716 GCA_002564525.1 Rosa multiflora
GTTATGAAATATTGTTCGGAGGCTCTCTGCATCATATTATTGATGCATGATTGTGAAAAACCCAAAAGAACAAATTGATTGAGAAATCCCTAACATGACCATAGGGGTCATGACATTGAGGGTATAAGGATTGGAATCCATGGCGCCACTTTTGGCCATGGTAACACTATTCCAATGCCATTGGTCCTAGGGACCATATGTATTGTGCCAATACACCTCAATCACAAGAGCATCCTCTTCATGGTATGTTAAGGAGTACCTGATCAATAGTGATCACGATATCGAGCTATGAAAGACTTTAAATCTGGCGATGAAGACAAAATGCCGCAAATTTTTATTTAAAATAGTCTTTTATATTTTCCAAGAATTATGTAATGGTAATATATATGCATTAGTCAATGAATGACATTTTGTATTAATTCTATCTTATGTGGCGCATCGAATTAAGTATGATGTCTAGGAAAGTAATTGAGATTAGTGGTACTTAAGGGAGCCTTGCTCCACCGACATCTCTCTCTACTTCCCTGGTCATATTTGATTAGAGTTACCAAATGGATAGA
Source organism: Rosa multiflora (assembly GCA_002564525.1). Taxonomy (NCBI): domain Eukaryota; kingdom Viridiplantae; phylum Streptophyta; class Magnoliopsida; order Rosales; family Rosaceae; genus Rosa; species Rosa multiflora. The sequence goes on from BDJD01000287.1 coordinate 25,808, forward strand.
GTGACTACGATTCGTCTACGATTTGATTTTTATATTGGATTAGATTATGGTCACGAAACTTTGATGTAATCATCGGCTATCATTAATAAAGTGTCAATTTATTTTATCTCATGTCTTGGACATATTTTTCGAACTTTATTACTTCAAAGATATAAGAGTCAATGGTTTTCATGCGGAAACGCATTATGAGAATGGAAAAGAGTTCCTTTGCATCACCTCTAATGACTACGGATATAAAAGAGTCTTAGAGAAACTTATGTGTCGATCTAGTGGGTTGTATGCAACCACTATTCGAATAATTGAATCCAATCATGTTATGCGAGATGATTTATGGGATTCTGACACATATAGGCTTTGGCATGACCGTTTAGGACACCTAGGTCGTGATATGATGATCCGTATATTAAAGACTTCACACGGATATCCATTTTTCAGAACGAGAAGTAGTAAAACTCAAATTTCGGATCAAGGAGGAGCACCTGTGCCTCACGGCACCTTTCCCCTTCAAGTCCGGCCACCAAAGGCCGGCGCCACCATCCCCCTGTGGCCTAAGGGTGGCTTTGACGCCACCTCTACTCTCCTTACTCCGATCTCTACTTCTAAAGTACCATTCTTACAACGAATCTAAGGTGATATTTGTGGACCTATTCAACCACCATGCGGACCATTTAGATATTTTATGGTGTGGGTTGATGCATCGACATGCTGGTCACATGTCATGTTATTGTCCACTAGGAACGCTGCATTTGCTAAACTCCTAGCCCAGATTATTAAGCTAAGGGCTCACAACCATAATCATCCTATTAAGTCTATAAGGTTAGACAATGCTGGGGAGTTTACATAAAAAACTTTTGATGATTATTGCATGTCCATTGGGATAGAAGTTGAACATCCAGTTCCTCATGTTCACACCCAAAATGGTCTCGCAGAAGCCGCCATTAAACGACTACAAATGGTCGCTAGGGCATTGGTAATGCGCAACAATCTCCCTATTTCTGCTTGGGGCTATGCAATATTGCATGCAGCTATGCTTATTCGTCTGAGGTCCACTGCCACTCAACCCTTCTCTGCGTACCAGATGGTGACTGGGTATGAGCCTAATGTCTCACACTTACGCATATTTGGGTGTGCAGTTTATATGCCTATTGCGCCGCCACAGCGCACCAAAATGGGTCCTCAACGACGATTAGGCATTTACGTTGGATATGATTCTTCAACGATTGTCCGCTATTTAGAACCCTTGACAGGCGATCTCTTTACCGCTAGATTTGCAGATTGTCACTTCGATGAGACAGTCTTGTCATCGTTAGGGGGAGATAAGAACATCAATGTTCAACAGGAACGACAGGAATTGTCGTGGTCTGTCCCTACTCTGTCTCATCTTGAATCCCGAACTGCACAGTCCGAAATTGAAGTGCGGAGAATTCTCGATCTTCAGAACGTAGCAGAATCAATGCCTGATGCGTTTTCTGATATCACTTAAGTGACGATATCACACATACCTGCTGCAAACGTGCCTGCAAGGATTGATGTCCCTAAAATTAGAGGACATGACGCCACCTCAAGAGTACATGAGTATGGCGCCAACATCCTCACCCTTGGTGATGTTGTGGCTAGGCCCACGGCCCCTGCTAGAAAGCGCGGGAGGCCCATAGGTTCGATGGATTCTCGCCCAAGAAAGAAAGCGAGTTTGGCACAAAATAATCCATTAATCATCGATGTAAATAATCCATCTCATGAGAATATTCCGAATTATGGTTATGTCCAAGAGACATCATTGGGGGACGCTCCAATGACAGAACCAATTCCAGAGAATAGAGAGATCTCCATGAATTTCACTAGTGTACATGAGATGATGGATAAAAATTCTATGGCAGTTGATGATGCATTTGCATATCGTGTTGCAAAAGGAATCATAGAATATGATGATATCGAACCTCGCTCTGTCGAAAAATGTCAACGAAGAGTGGATTGGCCTAAATGGAAAGATGCTATCCAGGCTGAATTAGATTAACTAGCAAAGAGACAGGTATTTGGGTCTATAACGCAGACACCCCCAGATGTAAAACCTGTTGGCCATGAATGGGTATTTGTTAGAAAGCGTAATGAGAAAAATGAGGTGGTTAGATATAAAGCCTGTCTCGTGGCGCAAGGTTTCTCACAACGCCCTGGAATCGACTACGAGGAGACATATTCTCCCGTAATGAACGTTATAACGTTCCGCTACCTTGTCAGTTTGGAAGTTTCTGAAAAACTTGACATGCAGCTTATGGATGTGGTTACAGCATATCTCTATGGGGAACTAGATTCAGAGATATATATGAAGGTTCCAGATGGACTTCAATTGCCCAAATCAAGTGGCTCTAAACCACGGACCGCGTTTTCAATAAGATTAAAACTCTCACTATATGGATTAAAACAATCCGGACGGATGTGGTATAACCGTCTAAGTGACTACTTGATTGGGAAGGGATATATTAATGATGAAATATGCCCATGCGTTTTCATTAAAAGAACAAGTTCCGGATTTGCAATTGTAGCAGTTTATGTCAATGACATGAACCTAATTGTAACTCTAGATGAGTTAAAGGAAACTGCTAAATACTTGAAATCCGAATTTGAGATGAAAGATCTTGGGAAGACACGGTTTTGTCTCGGTTTAGAATTCGAGCACTGTAGTGATGGAATTTTGATCCATCAGTCTGCATACACTCAGAAAATCCTAAGGCGCTTTAATGAATACAAAGCAAAGCCTGTGAGTACTCCCATGATTGGTCGTAGTCTTGAGCCTGGAAAAGATCCGTTTCGTCCAAAGGATGAGGACGAAGAATCGTTAGAGGCCGAAGTGCCCTATTTAAGTGCAATAGGCGCATTATTGTACTTAGCTCAATGTATAAGACCGGATATCTCATTCGCAGTGAACTTGTTACCTAGAAATAGCTCTGCGCCAACACGCTGCCATTGGATTGGTGTAAAGACAATCTTTCGCTACCTAAGAGGTACGATTGATATGGGCCTATTTTATCCCTACAGAGAGAAGAATGGGATCGGACCCCATTAGGCATGGAGCCACCATCCACCATGATAAAGTGGCCGGCCATATTGCCGCCAATGCTGGCACCACCACCAAGGGTGGCCGGCCTCACCCTATCCCCCTCCATCAAAACGACAATGATGTTTTGATGGGTTTTGCTGATGCAGGGTACCTCTCTGACCCTGATAAAAGTCTCTCCCAAACGGGTTATGTCTTTACCATGGGAAGCACTGCGATATCTTGGAGGTCTACAAAACAGCCCCTTGTTGCTACTTCCTCAAATCATGCAGAGATTATTGCTCTACATGAAGCTGTGCGTGAAAGCATATGGCTAAGGTCTGTAATTAGCCATATTCAAGGAAGTTGTGGTTTGAAGTCTACCACAGATGAACCTACATGCATTTATGAGGATAATGCAGCTTGTATTGAACAAATGAAGTTAGGTTTCATCAAGGGAGACAACATCAAGCATATATCGCCTAAGTTCTTTTATAATCAGCAACAACAATCACTTCTAAAGATTGAAGTGAATCAAATCCGATCAGAGGATAATATAGCGGACTTATTCACTAAGTCGTTACCTAAATCCACCTTCGAGAAACATGTGAAGAGCATCTGATTGAGAAAGTTATCCGAACTCCCATGATTGTAGCAATCAGGGGGAGATGTCGACATCAGGGGGAGTTATGATGTCTATATGTTCAATCTCGAAAAGTGAAGGACGTGTTGTGCTCTTTTTGTCCTTCGACCAGGGTTATTTTTGTCCAACAGGGTTTTTGTTACCTGGCAAGGTTTTTAATGAGGCAACGGATAAAGCGTCACCACCAAGTTTGAGCAGCACAAGGGGGAGTGTTGAAGGAAAATCGACTTAGTGTGCCTTATCAAACTAGGAGTAGCAATAGGAGAGAAGGTTTTAGAATTCCTAATCCTACTCGGATTAGTATTCCTTGTAACATTAGAACATGTACTTTGTAATCCCTATATATAGGGCTTCTATTCTCAATAATATGATTTGACAATTCTCTCTATAATTCTCTCTCGAATTTCTTTTCCTTAAACAAGTTGGTCCTTTGCTCCTGAGTTTTGGAGGTCCTCTGCCATTCAATTGTTTTTTTTTTTTTTGAGAAAAAGGAGATAACTTCATTCAAATCCAAGGCCAGAAGGCTCACACATCCGAAACTGTCTTACACCAAACTCATAAATGGTGTAAGCTACCACATAAAGGACAGGTGACCTTCACTGTTAACACATTCGCTCACTTAATGAGCCTAAATACAAGAAACAACAAACCTCCCTACTTACCTCTCATGAAGTAGTAACGTAGCCGCCTAGAGACCTCAATTGATGTACAACTAGAGAAACTAAGACGCAAGTAGTAGAAATTCAACTTCTAGTATTAGGCAAAGAAATTTGGAAAGATTACATCTTTCCTTTGCCCTTGTCTCTAGGGCTGGGAACTGTTCCAGTGCTAGTGGGATAAGTAATCTTCGGAGGAGTACCATCAAGCTTCTTGTTTGCACGTTGAGTTTTGTTCTTGCTTCCAAGAGGCCTGCCAGACTTCTTTTTCATAGTGATCAAAGTGAGATCACTATCCTCTTTAATGAGGCCAAGTGCATCCGCATGCAGTGTAGGAATCTTGCCACCCAATATTGTTTTGAATTTCTTGGGACTGGAATGGCAAACACCACTACTCTCCCGCTTCTTGGACGACAAAATAGTTTGTGTCTTCTACGTACCTGGAGTAACAACAACGTCACAAGACACATCCATTTCAGGAACCTCACCTAGACCTTTGTTACCCTCCAATCCATGCTCGAAACCAATGTCTGCCGCTCCAGGACCGACTACTGCTGGAGTCGACACAGTGGGAGAAGGAGACTCCGAGTTTGGAAGCTCCACTCAAAGGAAAGTAGGTCGCTTTTTCTTTGGGATGGCCGGGGAAGTAGAGAGAAGGTCTCCCTTGGACTTAGCAGAGAAAGCAAAGGAACTCCCTGAGGTCGAAACGCCTAGAAAGTGTAAAACCCTAGGTGTAGGGTTTACTGCGGTTGGTTCCTCACAAGCAAGCCCGAGAGCATCTCCCTCGTAGATGCTCGAACTGAAACTGCAACAGAGGTTCAACCCCAGTATCTAGGAAGACTTTTCTTTCAAGCAAGATCGATTTAGAGATGTCATGGGGGAATAAAACCCTAATCACCCCCTTCTTAAACTCCTTCTTGTCGTATTCCAAGAAATCGCCCAACAGGTTGCCAATCAAGGTGAGATTCTCGGGTTCTTCATACAGAGGAGGTATACCAGTAACCCTAGTCCAGATCCGAAGATGTTTGAATTGAATTTCATGCAAGGGCTTAACTCCATCATATTCTTCAAAATAGACTGGGGCTCGATCAAAACACCAGACGCCCCCTCGAAGAACCTTGTTACGATCATGTGCAGCAGCAAAGGAGAACAAGAACAGGTCACCAGGTCGCTCTTGAACCCTAAATTCCTTATCCACCATCCAGGTTCGATTGAAGTGAGACATGAAGGCCTTTGGATCGATGGGTTTCCGAGTCAAAGGCTTTCCAAGGAGAAAAGATTGGGAGGACTTCCGCACCGGACCTCCACCAATCTTTCCCAAGTCAAGGGCGCGTCCCCCTTCGGCAAGAGCAAGCGAGGCAGCAAAGCTCGCTGTTACCCCGTCAATGGATGCCATAGGTATGAAGAGATGGAGAATGGTGTGGGAGGCTAGGAGCCAGTAGACAACTAGGGTTGAGAGAAAAAACTGTCCTAGGGTTTTTCTCTTTGCCATTCAATTGTTGAGACTGGATCATGAGATTAAATCTAAACTGAAGACCAAATCATCGGGGCTATTGTTAAGTACTTAGGCAAGTCTACTGAATTGTTGTGATAGCGCCAGAAGAACAAACCAGTTGACTTACCAAACAATAATGGAGAACAAACCAGTTGGCTTACCAAACAATAATGCTAGGTGAATCACTAAAATTGAGAAGAGAACAAACCAGTTGACTTACCAAACAATAATGCTAGGTGAATCACTAAAATTGAGAAGTAACAGCTGCGGTGAATTAGATTACGTTATCTTCAATAGATCCACCAAGTGGTAGATTATATATATCGAGTACATATCACTTTCGCTGTTACTGCAATTTGGACTTGGCAGTTTTTTTAAGAAAGTCAATAGCAACTCAAATGGTTGTTGTGCCTAAAATCGAATTTTAATGTATATTACTATTCTTTTCGGCTTCTGTTCGCAGTTCGCCCTACTACAATAAAATTGAAAAGTATTTGAATATGTGTTGAGCCTTTAAAAGCAGCAACCTACCTCTTTTGAAGCTCAAAACCCAGTCCTAGTCTCCCAGAGAAAAAAGAGCCAAGCTGAAAAAGAAACAGAAAGAAAAAGAAGGAAAGGAGACAGATTGGAGAAGAGAGACATGGCGGAATATGCTGTTTCGACTGCTGTGAGAAAGCTCACAACTTGGTTGATTGAAGAAGCAGTTCTGTTGAAAGGTGTGAGTGAGGAAGTTCAGCATCTCAGAGACACACTGAGTTGGATTCAAGGTTTCCTCAAGGATGCTGATGCCGTGCAAGAGAGATCAGAAAGATTTCAGGCTTGGATGTCACAAATAAGAGAAGTAGCATTCGATGCTGAAGTGGCAATAGAAACTTACATCAGCGAGGCAGCAGCACGAAGTTCATGGAGAAAAGTCCTGAAGCCAATTCATCTTTTCAAAATCCAAAGAAAAATCGAAAAGATCCAGGCCAGGATGGAGAACATCTCAAAACAAAAGGAAATGTTCGGCATAACTAGCATCAACAATCAGGAAGGGGGTGAAGCAAATGAAAGGTTGCGGCGGTGGAGACAACCGTCACCGAACATGCAGGAAGATGATTTGGTTGACCTTGTTGAAGACACTAAGGCTTTGATAACACAATTGTCTACTATGGGGAGGAGCCGTTGTGTTGTTTCTATTGTGGGAATGGGAGGTTTAGGCAAGACCACTCTGGCAAAGAAGTTGTATAATCACCCTCAGCTTGGGAATCAATTTGCTTGTAGATCCTTTGTTTATGTGTCTCAAGAGTACAAAAGAAGAGAAATTCTACAAAAAATCATTGAAGATGTAAATTGTCCTCACGATAGAGGTGATTTGGAGAAACTAAAAGAGGAGACGATGGTTGAGATGCTGCACGTGTTCCTGAAAGATAGGAGGTATCTGGTTATTCTTGATGATATATGGAAAAAGGAGGTTTGGGATGGTCTTAAAGCTGCATTTCCTAGTGGGGAGATGGGAAGTAAGGTGATGCTCACCACTCGCTTTAAGGATGTTGCTGTATATGCAGATCCAAGGAGCATTCCCCATGAGCTGCGGATGTTAACAGATGACGAGAGCTTGGAACTGTTCCTCAAGAAAGCACTCCCGGGAGTGGATGATGTGCCCCCTAACTTGCAGAAACTAGGAAGAGAGATGGTGGTTAAATGTGGTGGTCTGCCTCTGGCAGTAGTTGTTCTCGGAGGATTACTGTCCACGAAAATGAAGACCACAGTGGAGTGGGAGCGGGTGCTTCAAAACATCAGTTGGCATTTGATCAGTGCTCAAGATCAAGTCTCCGCAATCTTAGCCCTAAGCTACATTGACTTGCCTATGTATTTAAAATTATGTTTTCTCCATTTGGGTCTTTTTCCCGAAGATTCCTTCATAGAGAAAATGTATTTGATTCGACTGTGGGTTGCGGAAGGATTCTTACCACAACAAGGAGAAGAAATAGAAGAAGGGGTGGCTGAATATTGCTTGAATCAGTTGATTGATAGGTGCATGATCCAGATGGGGACGCTAACATATCTCGGCAGCGTTAAAACCATTCGCATTCATGATGTTCTCCGAGATTTCTCCGTGTCAAAGGGGAGGGAAGAAAATTTCCTAGGGATATATACGGCGCAAGAACACGAATTATCAGCCTCCCTACACTCGATCAAATCTCAAAGGCTTGCCATCCATGCCGCATATGATGGGTATGCATTTCTAAACCAATATACTCATTTACGCTCTCTCCATTTCTTCGGTGAGGTTCATAAAAACATAGACTTTACTTGCAAGAATTTTAAGTTGCTGAGGGTCTTAGAACTATATTATAGCAATAAACGTTCTAAGCGTGATTGGGGGGGATGTAGTGTAGTTGGGGACTTACTTCAGTTGAGGTTTCTCGGACTTAGAGAAGTAACTTATGGTTCAAGTCTGTCATCCTTGAAGAACTTACAAACACTTGATATGAGATTTTGTGGTTTTTATGGGATGTTCAAAGAGTTGAAGATAGATAATCTGAGACATTTACTCTTACCTGAAAGAAATCCAATTGATTTAACACTGGGTACCATGATCCATTTACAAACCCTAAAAGGCATAACGGGTGGAAAATGGATAGAAGATGGTTTGGCCAAAATGATTAATCTTCGACGACTAAAGATAAGAACACTGTCACGAGAGGGAGTGACATTAGTGATTTCTATTATGCAAAGATTGCGCCACCTTCATTCGTTGTCGCTGACCAATTATGAAATTGAAGAGGAATTATTTCCACCACTTGAGGGACTATCTCAATGTGACCATCTTCAGAAGCTTCGTTTATGCGGAAAGATAGAGAAGCTACCTGATGCAAATGGATTCCCACGAAACCTCGTAAAGCTAGTTTTGATGAGATCCAACCTCCAAAAAGATTCAATAGTTATACTAGAGAGGTTGCCCAACTTAAAGATGCTTTCCTTGGGGCACGGATCTTACCCATTCAGTGAATTGGTTTGCTCCTCAGAAGGGTTTCCAGAGCTACAAGTTCTACATTTAATATGGGAGGAGTTGGAGGTTTGGAAGGTGGAAGAAAGGGCACTGAAGAAGCTCAGGCAGCTAACGATAGACCGTTGTTCACAATTAAAGCAGGTGCCGGAAGGATTGAAGTCATTGACTACTCTACAGGAATTAGATATTTATGATTCACCTGAGTTTGAACACATGCTTCGGACCAAGGAAGACCTGACCGAATTCACGAAAAAACACTCGATTAAGGTTGTCCAAGGACATCGTAACACTCTCGGTTACTATATGAAATGGTCTTCATACCATTAGTTTGGCAATGCGACCCCCGATCCTTAATTTTGTTGAGGTATAGATTTAAATTTTGTTTTTGTAACAATACCCTGAAGTTTTGGGTTTAAATTTTGCTGAGTAAAATCCACACTCTCTATTTTACAATTAACACTCCATGTTTCCTTTTTTGATAACTTAAATTTTGTCTTTACTAACTTAAATTTTGTGTTTTTATGAAAATTTTGAGAGAAATTTTAAATACACACCCCAAACTACTTAATACACATCCCTATTATTTTATATTTCAAATCAGATTTTATAGGGAGGTTAAATGACCAAAATAGACATCTATGTATTAGAAGAAAAGTTATAATTAGTCAATTTATTATCTAATATAAAACAGCACAAGTATAAAACTTTGTAATTGTTAATTTGTTTAATCATCCAATGACGACTTCGTAGTCCGCCATTATAGAGGAATTACTGATACAGTTTTGGTTGAATGTTCGACTCAAAATTTTATACTTGATCAATAGGGTGTTTGGTGGATGAGAACTCAAAAAATATAAAACCCAGAACTCAAAAAATATAAAACCCATTTCTAAGCATCGATCTATTTGAACTTTGAAGGGAACAATAATGAATCCTTATGGATTTCCCAATAACTAACGTAAGTAATTAATGTGGTCAATTATATATACTAATAAAATTAAATAGTAGCCTTAATGTAGTTAAATAATGTATTTCATGGTTTTTTTTAGTTTAAGGATATTATAGGTAATTTGGGTTGTGTATTTAGTAAAATGTTATAATGAGAAATTAAATGGTAGGTGTATTGAGTAAAGAGTGTGTATTAAGTAATTAGGGGTGTATATTTAAAACTTCTCAAATTTTGACCAAAGAAGAAAAGTGAAAGTTTAGATTACAAACTAGATAGTAGATTTCACTCCCCTAAATTTTTTGCTTATATGTTTATTTGGTCTAGTAGCATAAGTCTTCCATTTGTAAGTGAGACGTCGTGAGTTCGACTCACAAAGACTAGTTGTTGTAATTCTTAGCTGTTGTTGATGTAATACTCACAAAAAAATGGTTATTGTAATTACCTACTGTTATTGATATAATTAAAAAAAAAATAGTCATCGAATTTTATATAAGAGGGAATCAACGTGGGAAGAATTTTCATCTGTGCATACAAACACATGCATTAATTAGAACAATGCAAAGTTGATGAGGGGATGGTGTATCGGTTTAGAAATCGGTTTTGTAATACATACCCATCATCTGTAGCATGGATGTTGCAGTAATCTTTGTAGGTTTTGGAAAATCGTCAGTAAAATGCACTATTTTAGTTTTAAACATGCATCTTCACCGAATCAATCATATACCAAAAGGGATTGAAAAAATTTACACTCTCATTTTTACATTCTGCACTCCCATTCACATTTTATTGATTGAGTTTTCAAATTTGCCCTTAAAGTCGACAACATGTATGTCATTCTCTAGAAAACGCATGACCAAATTTTCCAGCATCTTCGTCTTTAGTCTCCAAAATTTCTTGAATCTTCATCGTCTTCTTCTTTGTTTATAACTTTTACTGTAGAATTATTGGCCAAACACAGAATAAAGATCAGAATTTTATTAAAGATTAGCAGAGCACCCGTTTGGTTCCACTGATCTCTTCTTTTGTACACAAAACTAATCTCTTGGTCCAAAGAGACGACGCTCTCTTAATTTTCATCTCTGTTTTTTGTTTGTTTGTTGTATAGTATTTACAAGGTTCTAGCTTTAATTGAATCAATGTATTGGAGGTTTCAAAACTCTTCTAATTAGCCGAAGTTACATAAAATAGAGCTCATGCATGTATAATAATTAAAGTACAACCGTTGATGTCACGCCCCTGATTTTACACACATGAAAATCGATATATATATAATCTCATAATTACATATGCGTGAACGTTAAGCTATCAATACAAAATACCTAGAAACTTTTTCCCTTTTAACCCAAGTACATATTGATGCCCTGAACCCACTATGTCAATATTGACCTGCTCCATAGAGTCATATATTACATAAGCTTACGAATTAAATTGTCAACAGCAAAATAAAACGTAAATACTGCTCAGAGTTAACTATACAACATAAGTCCTTATCAACGGTAAAGTCACAAAAATGGCTTCCTACTGTAAAGCTGCAAGGTTGCCGCCATCGCTTCAGCCACGATTATCCTGATCTGCAAGATTAACCCCTACACCGTTTGAATAGTGTACCGGGTTGCCACACAACAAAACCCGGTAAGCTTTTGCAAGCCCGTATGAGTAACTCAAACCACACACAACTCACGCCAATCACGAGAATAACGCACACAAATCATGAGATAAACTCACACGTTTTACATTTAAATCAATAAACAAATTGCGTTCCAATCAAGAAACAAAGCACGGGATAAACCCACACAAATCACGAGAATAAACTCACAGGTTTAAATCAATAAACAAATCGCGTTTCAATCAAGAAACAAAGCACGGGATAAACCCTAAAAATATGTAATGTCATGAGTTATCAATAACCAATTCCCGTTACCCTATGAATTACCTATATGGCAGACAGATTAGAGCTCTAACTGAAACGTAACCACTCGTCCTGCCAAAGACGTGATTACCTGATATTCTGCCCAAGGTCATAGACCTTCGATTCTCGGGCTGCACAGTCTCTTGGAGCAAAACATTAAAGGAGTCGCACTGGACCCAAAATGTTACACAAATCGCAACACTTTTGAAAACAATCAAAATCAACATTTCCAAAATCATTGTTTTCCGAAAAGCCATAACACAAAGCAATAAGGAGCATTAATCCATGCCTATTTTTTTCATACCCAAATCTCAACGCTTTTCTCAAATCTCAACGCTTTTCAAAACAAATCGAAATCAATCATTTCCACAAATCATTTGTTTTCCAAAAGCTACACCCCAAAACAATAAAAAGCATCATTTCATGCATATTGTTTTCATAATTCCACAAACCACCAAAACATATATATTTCACGTAAATATATATATATATATATATATATATATATATATACGTAGTCATCCTCTCAGGAATGCCTACTAATACCAACTATAGTTTGCAGTTACTAAATAACTCTCAAAACGATATGGTAAGCTCGTTCGTGAATGAACTTCGTGAGATTACTCACCTCGAAACTCTTGCTGCGTCTTCAATACAGAACAAGGCAGCCAATCCACAAAATAGCCGTCCAAGGAGTACTACGTCATGTATCTAAGGAATTACAGCTCTGATTCAGTCAATGAAACACAAGGAATAACATTCGAAACCCTAAATCGAACCAAAATTCCCAAAGTGATGCCAATTGAGGCGAAACCACATCCGAGACCTCCCAAAGTCTCCAGAATACGTCCACGATAGATATGACCAAACCACAAGTCGATCGGACGCTCGAATCCTCACAGATTGAATAAATCAACAGGTATGAAATCGTAAAAATCATAACAATTTCAATGAGCTCCAAAATATGTGTATTTTATATCAAAACACTCGTATCAACGAGTAGAACATATATAATACCAAAAACAGTTCCTTAAGTGGCCGGAACACCGCTGGAACGCCTCCACAAGCGGTGGCGCACTGCCGCCGGCCAAAACTCAATATTTCCCAAAACTCCCAACATAAAAAAGATTCATCTAAGCATGCTTGTGAATTCTCATAACTAGCTCGAAGTCAGAAAACAAGCATAAAGGGTCGAAAACTACCTCACAAGCCGTGAACAGTAATCCAATCTGAGTTGAACCAAGTTTTACGTGAATCGATCCAAACAACCACCAAGGATCGATCAAGGAGGCTGCTCTGAGCTCCCTCATCTCAACTTGAAGCCCCGCCGACGACGGAGATAAGAGAACTGATCGGGTCCGAAAACACTCAACTGCGCCGCCTTGCAGCACCGCCGTGGAGGAGAATCGGCGCTAGAGGACACCAGAGGGACGACCAGACTGAGGAGACTATCCTATCTAGAAAGTTTCGTCGCCGGAGACCGCCGCAGTTCACAGGAAAAGCCGGGTCGGGTCAACCAAATATTTTCAATTCTGAAGGTGCAGTCGAGAGAGAAGGGAGAGAAAAGAGAATTGGGCTTCCGGAAACGGAAATAATGAAAATAGTAAGTTTCCAACTTGGGAAACTTCTATTTATACCAAAATGGAAATTCCTTCCAATGGCTATAACTTTCTCATACAAACTCCAATTCTCGCGTTCCACATGTCCACGAACTTGTATCGACGCGCTCTACAACTTTCGTGAAGAAAGTTTTTGGAGAATCCAAATGTATAAAAAGTCAACCTTTGGCAACCCCCCTAAAACCATATTCTTCAATTAATTATTCGCCCGAAACACTTCCGCTCCATCCACGAGCCACGAAACCGTCTAATAACCACAATTTAGATTCCGAAAAATCCTCGGAAAATAAATACCAATTTCCGGGGCATCACAGTTGCACAGGGATTAGTTTTTCAAAGGACGAGCTCAATTCTATGCAATTAACTTCAGCTAATTACAAGAGTTTTGGAACCTCCAATACATTGATACAATTAAAGCTAGAACCTTGTAAATACTATAACAAACAAACAAAAAACAGAGCTGAAAATTAAAAGTGCGCGGGTCTCTTTGGACCAAAAGATTAGTTTTGTGGGGAAATTCTAGAATGTGTTAACATATGACATACATACAATTGCCTTAAAGTGATAAAATGAGTCCTCAAAATAGTAATATTAGTCCTCAAAATGGTAATATGAGTCCTTAAAATGGTAAATTTTCATAGTTACCACATAAGTCCTCAAGTGGTAAAATAAATCCTTAACCTGGTAAAATGAGTCTTCAAAGTGGTAAAAATAGTTTATGTATGAGAAATATTAACATACCATAGCCTTACCCAGTTTTGTGAACAGAAGAAGAAGAAGAAGAAGAAGAAGAAGAAGAAGAGAGTGAAATCAAAAGAGTGCTCTGCTAATTAATCTTCAATAAACAACTGATCTTTATTTTGTGTTGGGCTAATAATTTCTACAATAAATCTTATAAACAAAGAAGAAGATGATGAAGATTCAAGAAATTTTGGAGACTAAAGATGAAAGATGCTGCAGAATTTGGTCATGCATTTTTTGGAGTCTGGTATGAGGGATGTACATGTTACTGACTTTAAGTACAAATTTGGAAACTCAATCAATGAAATGTGAGTGAGAGTGTAGAATGTAAAAATGTGAGTATGGATTTCACTTCTCTATATGAAATTATTGGATGACGATTATCTATTTAATTATAAGAGCAAAATTTATTTTACTGCATTGAACATTACTCACAAGAGGGTGGTTCTATTCAGACCTCCAAATTTGCTATTTAAACTTCATCTTATTTTTGTAAAAACTTATTTCCTATTTTGTCCACCTAACAAAATTCTCACCATCAGTCTTGTCGTGTTCCATCTGAGGAAGAAAGCTTTCTCCTCTCTCTCTCTCTCTCTCTCTCTCTCTCTCTCTCTCTCTCTCTTTCTCTCAACATATATTTTCTTCAACACCCACTGTCCAGCAATCTCAATTCTTCTAATATATCCATTTTCATCACCACATTTTCTCTCCACTTAATAACAAGCAAAAGAGATAACAATTTTCATCTTAATTCTTGTTAAGCCAACCTCTATGTACCCAACAATGGCTTCCATAAACTAAAACTTGTAGGCTTGATTCCAAGATTGAATTGAGATCGCAACAACTCAAAGTATGTGGCTAGGTCAAGGTTTAGATTGAAGGAAAAATTGGCAAGGTAATTGGGCTGAGGTTTAATGTGAAAGCTTGTCAAAGGATAGAAGATGGAATTGTTGTTGTTACATATCTCCTCGTGCAGCGTTGTGTAGATTGTGGGATGCCCAATGAAAAGGTAAGAAAGGGAGAAGAGGCTTTTCTCCTATGAAAGAAACACAAGTAACAGTTAATCTCTTCTTATTTGTTTCATTTTGTTAAGGTGTAAGAAGGGAAATAAATTTTTACAAAAATTAAAGGAGGTCTACATAGTAAATTGGGAGGTTTGAATAGAACCTCGTTTATGTCCTCAAATTTCTAATTGTCCCTTACTCTCCAATTTGATCAATCATAGTCAACTTTTGTCTAATCCATCAATTTCTTCATAAATTGTTGACGGGACGAGTCCATTTAACCTAGTTTTTAGTGTTATGAAACCCAAGAAACACATCATTAACAACATCAAGGCTAAATATTGGCACAAGTGGACTCTCTATATGAAAAATTGATGGAAAATTGACGAATTAGTTTATTGAGGGCTATGATTGATCAAATTGAAGTGTATGAGGACATATGTGTTCAAATTAGACTTCAACAGCAGACATGATTTTTCGTGTAAAGTTCAGAGAGGTGAAAGGGATTTAACCATAATTATAATGTATAATAACACTGATGCGGGAAGCGTGAACACTATAGCAAGAGGCTCCGTCAAGCGTCGAAAGTCATATGAGATAAGCTAGAATCCACTAGCAATTTCAAGCACAGCCGTAAGAAAGATAGAGAAACTTCTCTAATATTTGGTTTTTTATTGATAACTTGAATCAAAATTACAATCTAAGAGGTGCCTTATATAGGGCACATAGCATAAACCTAATACAACTAGAAAACATAAAGAACAATTTATTGTAGACTAAAACTATGAAACCTAATAAACTTGATTAAATAAAAATCGGAAATAGAATCCTAGATACTAAACAATATTACACTTGGAATCCCAATCAAGATTTTGCTCGAGAATTCCAATATATCAAAAAGAGTAATTTATGATTAATTCCATCATTAAGAAACCTATTTGAATACCTATTTCCAATATTCAAATTATTCTTCTTAATGTGAAGACGCTTCTTTCTTTTTGAGATTTTTTGTTGAAATTGGCTAAAATCTAGTCCTACATCAGTCTCCTCCACTTGAAAAGAACTTGACCTTGAGTTCCTCTTGTATGCAGCTTGATCATTAGTAGGAATAAAACATGATAACTATCAACTTTAATATTCTCGAAATTAAAAGGTATCACCATGAATCCAATACCATAGACAAGTTTAGAATAAGCATCTTGAAACTTGATGTCACGCCCCTGATTTTCAACACAAATAAAAATCGATATATAATCCCATAATTATACATGTGTGATCGTTCAGCTATCAATACAAAATACCTGGAAATCTTTTTCCCTTTAAACCAAGTATCTACTGATGCCCTGGACCCACTATGTCAATATACACTCGTCCCACAGAGTTATATATTACACAAACTTACGAATTAAATTGTCAACAACAAAATAAAACGTAAGTACTCCTCACAGTTTACTACATAAAAGAAGTCATACAATGACAAAGCCAACAAAATTTGCTTCCTACCTGTTATGCTGCCAACCAGCTACCTCAGCTTCAGCTACGATTTCTCTAACCTGCAGGATTAACCCCTACACCATTTGAATGGTGCACCGGGTTGTCACACAACAAACCTGGTAAGATTTTGCAAGCCCGTATGAGTAACTCAAAACCACACAAATCAACTCACACCAAAACTAAGGAAACAACTCACGCCTTGATTCCTTAAAAACACACAACATAGAAAACAACTCTCTCCTTGGTTCCTATCAATCGAACCATAGAAAATAACTCACATTTGATTTCTATCAGTCATACCATAGAAAGCAACTCACTCTTGATTTCTATCAATTGTACCATAGAAAGCAACACACACTTGATTTCTATTAAATCATTAATAAGGAAAACAACTTGCACCTTGTCCCCTTAAAAACCGTTAATAAGGAAGCAACTCACACTTGTTCCCTATAAACACGTAATCTCATGAGTTAGATATAACCAATTCCCATTACCCCATGAATCACAATTGTGGCAGGAAACAAGCAACGATGATTCCTTCTGACATTCCATGTCCTTTCCACTGAAGGGACAACTTAAGTCACCACTGTGACAATGTTCTATTTGCTAACTTAACCATCAAGAAGCAATTCAAGTCTCATCTAGACAATAAAAGAAGAATACTCTCGAAACTCTCCTTTAAACTACATACTTATGAGTCTCCAGCAACCTCGACCGTTACCCCCATAAGCTATAATGACAGACAGACTAAAGCTCCAACTGATTGTAACCACTCGCCCGGCTCAAAGGCGTGATTCTTGATTTCTTGCCTTGGTCACCATCTGCGACTTGTCACCGTCTGTGACATATGATTTTCAGACCCCGCCTGGTCTTAGATTCCAACATTGGTCACCATCTGTGACCTGTCACCATATGTGACATGATTTTCATACCCCGTCTGGTCTTAGAATCAAACGTTAAGTAAGTCGCACCGGACCTAAAAACGTTACAAACATCTAGTTTCGTCTTTCCCCATCCCAGCTCACCATCTGTGGCTCTTGGTATAAGGACCAATACATTTAAAATGAGTCACATTTGACTCAAAAATGAAACATCAAACTCAATACTTTTCAAACAATAGAAAACATATTTTTCCACAATATTGTTTCCTGAAAAGTCACATTCAACAATAATATGAACCCATCACACATCACTCACAAGAATATATATATTTCACATAAATATATATATATATATATATACACACACACACGTAGTCATTCGCTCAGGAATTTCTACTAATACCAACTATAGTTTGCAGTTAAATAAATAACGCCAAAACAATAATGGTAACTCCGTTCGTAAATGAACTTTGTGAGATTACTCACCTCGAAACTCCTGCTGCGTCTTCACACCACTAGACTACTTACAGAACGTACTCTGTCAAGCACCTTAGAACAAATCAGACCGATCGAAACCCTAGAACTTCAAAGCTTCGATTCGTCCTCAAGAACCACTAGCTATGGTGGCCGGAATTGCCGACTCTGATCAAGGAGATTTCGTCCCCTAAGCGGTCTCTTCTTGACCTTGCAGCACTCACCACAGCTCGTCCCACACTCAATGGTTACCACAGACGTGTAGAGGAGATTGAGGCGAAGAAAGCCCACTTGATTTCACCTCCTATGGTGGCCGGAGGAGGAAGAACGACGCCGGTTAAATGGCTGGCTGGACGCGGGCTCGGGAGAGAGAGAGACTAAGCTCGGGTTTCCTTTTTGGGAAATTTGGGCTCTTTTGCAATTTTCCCAAAAATTCGTCCTTTTATACAAAAATGGAAAGTTTTTCCGAAGCCCGTAACATTTTCATACGAACTCCATCTTGCGACTCACCTTGGGGGGCTGTGGCACCATCACGATCCACTTGAACGGGCTGCACCACTGAGCAGCTCATCTGGTCTGACCCAGGGGTAGTAGGACTCGGAGTAATCATCGTCCCATCATCGCGGGTGTTGGCACCCATGAACCGGGCATGGAAGGCATCGGAGACCTTTGGCATCGACGACTACTGGGAACTTTCACCAGTCTGCTGGACAAAATCACTTTACCGGAAAGCACATCTTCGAGCTGCGAGGAGTCAGGTCCACCTTCGGAGGTTTGTGGCTGACTCGCCACATCTTACATTTAGGCCACCTTATCCCAGTTGATCACGCGCTTAGCATCCAGCTTGCTGAAGTTGGCAGTAGCACCTGCTAAGCAGGCGTTCGTTAGTGCGTCCTTGTACTCCTTGGATTGCTTGAAGGCCTTAATAGCCGCGGAGCCTAATGTTTCCTTCTCCGCTTCCTAACCCTCGGCCCAACGCTGCAACCACTTGACCTTTTCCGATCGAGCGGCGGACTCCCTCTGCACAAGGTCCAGCCTTTTCACCTTGGCCGCCAACTGTTCGCCAACGCGGGCAATCTCCTTTTGTAGCTTTGCCACCTAGGCATTGTGCTGCACGTCCTGATCTACGAGAACTTCCAGCTTGCCTCGCGCATCCATCAAGTCGACCTCCGCCTTGGAGAGTTGCTACTCACACTCCTGGAGCCGTTTGTTCACATTCGCCAGCTCCTGCCACAGACTGTCAACTTCGGTGCGCAGTTGTACCTCCACAGCGGATGGTTTGGAGACCACCAGGAACAACTCGTTCAGCCCAACTGCAAGATGGCCAAAGGCAGAGCTGAATGGCGATTGTTGCAGCAGAGTGTCCCGCATAATGCCATCCATGCCCCAGAACCCTAACCTCTCGCAGATGCTGAAGAGCAGCTCCCGCTCGCTGTCGGTGAGGAATTCAGAATATGATACGAAGGAGTCAATGCCGCTCTATGGCACCTCCCCGCCGACATCCACAACAACCGCCTTACCGTCCTTCCTCGCCCTTTTTGTTGTTGGCGCAGGGAAAGCGGCATGTTATCCACCGCATAGTCACCCTCCTCGCCATCGTTCTACGGCCGCTTCCTTTGAGTGGCAGCACCCTGGGCGACACCAGCAGCAACTATCCTAGCCTGGGCATCGGCTCTAGGCCAGCTATGGTAACTGCTTCTCAATCGCCGAGCTCTTTCCGCGGCGTGGCCTTCTCCTTCTAGACCGCCAGCTGGGCAGCCGGAACCCTTTCGGCGGCCTTCTCCAGCCGACTTCCTCCAACCACCTCGTGTGCCGGTTGAGTGGCGGTAGGAGGCACAAGTGTTTCCCCCGCGAGAGGGAGATAGGAATGGTGAGGCATTTCCAGGACAACCTCTTCCTCGGCGGGGCTGACCTCCTTTATCTTGGGGTTGACGGTCGTCTTCCACTCATTTAAAGCCGCCGTGAACATACCCTCCAAGTAGTTGTCTAGGCTGGCGCTGTCCATAGCTTTATTAAAAGCCATACGACTTAACTTGTTGCCAGGAACGGGTCTACAAAAACCAAGGTCAAGTTAAACTGATATGGCAAATAAAATATATAAAAAAGACACATGAACTTAGTGGTAGCTACCTGGGAACCGAGTCAAGTTCAGCTGCACCAATAACTTCCAGCCAATCAATAGCCACAGATCGAGAAGGTTACGATTCCTCTAGCAACCAGTGATTCTAGCAACGCAGTACTCTTCCTCTGGCGTTAACACAAATCGCAACCCCACTACACACACCAAGAAGAAGGGAAGCGTTAGTTCTGAGTATTGCGGACTTGAAGCAATGCAAAAAAAAAAAAAAAAAGGAACAGCGACAACCTCGGATAGGTTGAAACTTTGACTTAATCCTATAGGTTGGCCCTTTTTTATTCAGGGCCGCGTCGTACTCCCAACCCTCAGTCGCGACATAGTAGGTTGCCCGCCAGGGGGACATCAAGTCTGGAGGATTCTCGATTAGACTAGGCACCCCGGTACGCTGACTCAGGTTCACTTGCCCGTTGCACCCTTTCTTCTTCACGTACACCAACTTATAGAAGTGAAGAACCTCAGCCACGGTCGGACCTTCACAGCCGGACCTGCTCCACAATACATTCAACCCCATTAACAGCTTCCACATGTTTAGACAGACTTGTCCAAAGGTGATGTTGAATTCGCACAATAGTATTTGAAGGTTCGGCAACAGCAGGAATTGAACCCTCTAGCGAAACATCGCCTCATGTACAGCTGCGTACTCCATCGGCAGAGATGGCGCTTGCTTTTTCCTCAGCGTCGACCTTAGCTTCGCTACCCCGGGAAGCTTGGACACTCGCTTTACCCTGTTGATCCTCGCCTGCATCATCGGGTCGCCCGCTTCGTCAAACGGCGTCCCATTCTACAACTTCCGGCTCTATCGTCACCGGGATTGTCACCCTCCTCGTACGAACAGCTGGCAGCACCGTGACTGGCCAACCGTTCATCTCGCCAATGGCTGGCGGCGGTATCCTCTCCAGCCGAAGCAGTAGTTTCCACTCGTCCCATACCACTTTGTGCGTCTTGACCCATATTCGAGTATATAATGCGCAGCGGTTCGATGTCTAGTGGATCGGACAGTGAGGTTCCTGTAGGGGCAGACAGACATAATGAGTCAATAAAAACCCTATCTTAACCGCTGAGCGACATGTCAGACCCGGAATCCTCACTGCTCGAGATCTCTATGACGTTAGCCATCACAAACACCTTAAAACTTAAATCAGTTAGTTCCAAATAGATCTAAACTAGCCCTATGTCAGATCACACTATGCCAAAAAACTTATCAGATGACGGCCATAAACTGTTGTCTGATTTGGAGTGCCATCATTGTAGAGCGAGCCGCTGTCTGTTGAAAATTCAGACAACGGTGGAACACAGTTGTCTGAGAAACACACAGGTAAGGGGTATGTGTTATAACTGTTGTGTGATGGCTCGGCAGATGCCAAGTGCAGCTGCGCAGCAATTGAGGCGTTGCTTTCAGACAACAAAATTTGTTTAAATCTGTTGTTTGTTAGGCCTTGTTAGACAACGGGGTTCTAGTGCTTTCTGTTGTGTGAGAGTAAATTAGAAGACTTATTTTTTGAAAAAACCATTGTCTGATAAATGAGAAATCTGTTGTATGATCATTTAAATATTCATTTTACCTAATGAATAGCAGTTATCAAATGGAAATAAAATCTGATGCAAACAATCAAACGAACTAATAGTACTCCAACCCATATTTTAAACTTCAAAGTACATTGGATCCACCAAGATACAATTCGTATTAGTCATTGTTCCACAAAATCATGAATCGGTGACAATTTATTGTTTAACATTGCATCCGAGACAAAGACATTAGTGTGCTAGAAATGGATCACTGTTTATTGGACTATTTATGATTGCTTGCCCACTTCGGCCACAACTAATGTTTGCTCCTGCCGGTCCTCTTTTTTTCTTCTGCTTTTGCCACCACATGCATCAATTTGTTTCAAGATGCTGCATACAATACTCCAACATCAAAAGCCACACTACCCATGAGCAACACGACAAAATGACATAAGCAAGAAGTTGGAGAGAAAGACAAAATATAAAGACTTATATTTACATCTGGTATTGCAAACCCAAGTTTGGAAGACATGTGATCTTTCAAAACATAACAATAAAGTCACGCCTTGACAACATAGCTTAATTAATAAGTCAAAGTATCCCCGGAGATGTGAAACAAAATTATGCTTTCCTTTTATACACAAATATATACTAGAAAAATGTAGCTCTTATGAAAGTTTTTGAAAAATGCAGTAAGTAGTTTGCTACACTGCAAGTATTTAGGCATTGCTATTTAGATTTGTCTTGAAATGTAATCTAGTCTATTGAATAATAGAAACATTCCAAAACCATTAGTCATAACAGCAAATTGAGATCTAAAGGACTACAAAACTTTCAGATATAAGAATTCTGAAGAGATGTAATCACATTCTTACTACACAATTAGTGGCTTTCCAACCAGATCCGAAGTCAAAGATCACTAAATGCAACCTTAAAAGACCATACTATTAAAATAAAAGCCAGGGTATTTACACTAGGCACCCCTTTGCTGTGAAGATGTGTGACACGGGCTACTTAAGACTGAATTGCCTCGTTCTCAGATTCAATAAATAAGGCAAACTTAGAGTTACTCTGTCACAAATGGTTGCCTCAAGT
Source organism: Rosa multiflora (assembly GCA_002564525.1). NCBI lineage: Eukaryota > Viridiplantae > Streptophyta > Magnoliopsida > Rosales > Rosaceae > Rosa > Rosa multiflora. The sequence continues at coordinate 48,437 of BDJD01000287.1, forward strand.
CAGTTCCCTGTTCTGAACTTTAAAACATTATATAGCTTACAGAAAACTGAAAAGGTGACATGATTAACCAATGTATATTCATGACCAAAGTATACTTTTGTATCAGCTGGTAAAGACATGATCTTTGTAAGGGAAGACTGCATCTGTAACAGACAATCAATTGATTAATAAACAGATTTTGAAACACACACATACAGTATATATAAAGTTGAACAAATGTAACAAGATAATCATTACCTCGAAGTGTTCAAAACCAAAGGACCACCTTCACTATTAACTGCTTTGAACGACCATTAAGTTGCATAGCTTTGCTTTTTATGTTTTATCTCAAGGGCGAGCATTAATCACAGAAGGCAAATGCAACACATAACTACAAGATTGTTCTTTAATATTTACTGCGAAATTCTATAGGATAACGATTTCATCTTCCGGCAGTAACCGCATTTCGCATAGCAAAAACAGATATAATAATTGGTAAGCATAACAAAATATGGACAGAACATATCCCATTCGGAAAATATAAGCCAGCAGACTAGACATTAATCTCAAATAAGACAGAGGAACTAGATAGCAAGAACCAATCTGTGCTTGACAGATTTCTACCTCTTCTCTTAGTTTGCATTTTAATATGTATATTGTGTGATGACATAAAAGTAAGAGCTACAAAAATGAGGTCCTCTTAACACGCAGTTTACAAATCTATGATGTCTTATAGTTATATATCCTTATATGCAGTTTTGAAATTCTAAAACTTGATAAAGTACATCAGAATGGTCTTTTAGAGAAAGTTGGAGATGGGGAGGAGAAAGTACATTAGACTAGTACTTTTGCAACTATTTCTAACTCACTTGAGCTTACTACAAATGATTGACTTCCATGCTAACTTCTATTTACAAGGGGAGGATTCAATGATATATATACAGAACTTAACATAAGCACTTCTGCAAACTTAGATTTACAAGGGAGAATTCATTGATATCAAGAATGTAACACAAGGAATTGTGATTGTTAGACAAAAGCTTGAACACTTAACTTCCTACTTAGGCAAAAGAGTTAGAAGACAATTCCAATTGATTTTTCTTCTACAAAGAAATGTTTAGGAGAGTCTAATATCTGGTAACTATGAAGGAAAACAATTGTTTATAGATAGAAAAATCAACTATCAAAGTGACAACAATATAAGACTGGCTTTTCTTTAATTGTTGTTCACAAGTTGGTTCATGAAAAGTGTTCTTACCATTCATGTAATCTTCAAGACTGAAATAAGTCAGAGACTCCAATCCCAGCATTACAGAAGGAATTGCTCCAATAGGCCTCTGAAATCTGCAACCACTTAGAAGAATAGACAAAACGTAGACCAAATGTCACTCCAGTTTATAGAAAAATGGTATAAATTGGCATTATACTATCAGGGTATGCAACTACAAAAGTGGAATAATTACACCAATACTTTACAAAATAGTAAAAATAACAAAAGGTTCCAGTGTCATAATATCAAGGTATGAAAGCTAAACAAAATGTTTTCCAACCATCCAACTAAAGACTGGATAACTAACAAGTAAGTTCCTTTTCTCAAATAAATCAAAACATCTCAATTGATATGAACTTGGTGGTTTCCCTGTATAGGCCATGAACTTGATCATAATCAATCTCAACGAGTGACCACTTTTCATTATTTCCCACTCTTTTCATGAACAGATCAGGCACACAAAGAGCATAAAATAGTACCCATTTTGCATATAATCGGGATTCTACAGATGCTTACATTTTAAACTAATGGTTTTATTGTTACAGCTCATGAAGAAATAACTAATACGAAAATTGAACAAAGCAAGAGAATGCATACACACCTATGCATTTCGTTGCACAAAGAGAGAACCGAGAGCTTCCCGGAATCAGATACAACCACCAAAAGATCTTTGCCTAGCATTAACAACAAGTGGACAAAATTAATTTTACTCAATGCAATACAATTTAGTTAATTCATTAAAAAAATGGTGAAACTGCTTGTTGAATTGAACTAAACACCTAGCGGTTTCGAGTTTGGAATCTATCATTCCATGGTAGGACGGCAATGTCTTTAATCCCCCATCTTCACCAATTATCACCAACTCTATCAATTTCTCCTAAAATGCCAAAAATCACATATTAGTTCATCTTTGTTTCTAATTCCACCAAAATCAGATCTAAAATGAGAAGAGATTGACCTAGAGCAGAGAGAGAGAGAGGACCTTACCGAAAATGATGTCGTTGGAGTTAGGGAAGCGGATGTGACCATAGAGGACCTGGAGAACGACGGTGCCTCGGAGGAGGCACTTAGAGAGGTAGTGAGAGCTGTTGGAGGTGGACGACGACGATGATCTGGACCGTTCCACCTTTTGGAACTCTAATCGATACCCCATTCGGAATCCACATATGAAACCTCAAGCTGAAAGAGAAATTGATATGAAAGATCAAAAATCAACAAAGAGAAACTAACTTTTCCTCACCAAAAGTAGTTCAATTGAAGAGAGGAATGAAGAGTGTCTCTTCCCAGTCTGGAAAACAAAAAGAACCCTAAAATCAAAATCAGGAAATCCAAACATGGTAGAATGGTACGAAGAGACCAAATCTAGAGAAGGAGAAGAGGGAGTTACCTTCATGGTGATGTTGCTTAGAATCAAAACTTTGGGTGTTTTCCTTTTTGGTTTGCAGGTGAGGAGAGATGAGAGAGGAAATGGTTGGCTTCTAAGAGATAGATACGAACAAGAAGAGGGGCCTGAAGGCAGAGTTACTTTGTTCAAGCCGAGTGGGGAGACAAAGTCACTAAGGCCCTAACTAAGTTGTTAAAGGCGGGCATTTTTATTTTATTTTATTTTATTTTATAACTTTTTCACACAACGCATGTATGAAGTTAAGTTGTCTGATCATGTACATGTTAAGTTTGAGTTAAGGGAGCAAGGAGGGAAAATTCCCGCCTATGTGCAATTAAAGTAGAAGTTTTGACGTTAGGGACATACATTTCTCATTCAGACAACACAAATAAGCCATTTCGTTGCAGGAGCTTAAATCGTGTACCAGCATTTCACTCAAATATTGGCCTTTTTGGGGCTACTCACTCACATTTTGGGGTACATGTGATTTTTTTCCAAACTTGCACAACGAAAACAAAAAATGCATTGTGTTATTTTGCAACTTACTCTCATACAACATATACAACAATACTGTTGTGCAAGGTGAGGGGGAAATTTTGTTTACATTCAGACAACAGACAAATCCTTAAAACTGTTGTACAATAATCTTGGACCCAAAAAAATTGATGTACGACCTCCTTATACAATGCCAATCTCATTAAACCTGTTGTGTGAAGCAGTTTTAGTGATCACACAACGGAATTTTTTTTTCGCTATCTAAAAAGTGTAGTGTGATGCAGTTTTTGGCATAGTGTCATATCCAAGAACACAAGTGCAAAGAAAACCCTGAATCCACCAACACAAAAACCATATACCCCTCCGAACCTAGATTCGACCATCTAGCAAATTTACCACCAACGCCAAAACCAACCCACAAACTCCTCTAGACCCTCAAACACGTTGCCACATAATCGCAAAATTGCTTACAAAAGCAAAAGTATTAAGGGGCACAGAAGAAAGACAAACAGCGAGACACAAGACAATGGCCAGAGATCACCAACCTGAAATATATGAAGCACGTTCGCTGTGTGCGATTCCAGGTGCCTGCTTCTATGTCTAGGATGGTTTCTCTCTTCCAAAATCGATACCCTCGCTTCAAACTTAAAGTAAGCGTGAAGATGACTACTCAAGTTTGAAGTATGAAGAAATTGTCAAATCCCTCTAAGCTCCCCCTCTTTTATGTCAACATCGGACAAATCCAGGCCGTCCGCTAGAAAACAACATCTCACAAGAACCATACACGTGCCCCACGATCATACCTACCCACTATCTGAGTTAACCGAGGTGCCTCAGTTACAAAAGTGAATTTTACTCGCATTAATGACGAAGCGACTGGCGTGCGAAGAAGACGTCCACCCACACGCTAACCTAATGGGTACCCGACATGAGTCGATTGCTGTCAAAGGAAATGTCTATCCAGTTCAACCATCAGAGGCATGCACACCGTTCTGAGGAAACAATCTCCGCTAAGCGCAACACCGCTAGCGGAATTTCTCACTTTCACAGTTCAAGCAAGACAGGCTCCGCTAAGCGTAACACCGCTAGCGGAACTTCTCACATTCATTTTTCAAGCGAGAAAATCTCCGCTAAGCACAACACCGCTAGTAGAACTTCTCACTTCAACCTTCCAGGTGAGAAAATCCCCGCTAAACGCAACATCGCTAGAGGAACTTCTCACATTCATCTTTCAAATGAGAAAATCTCCGTTAAGCGCAACACCGCTAGCAGAACTTCTCACTTCAACCTTCCAGGGGAGATGGACTCCGCTACGTAACACTATGCTAGAGGCACTCCTTACCACTAGCTCTCAGAAGAGAGGCTCCGCTAGCGGCGCCTCCCAAGGCAATGCCCCACGATGACAACGTACGACAGTCACGCGGCGTTGCAGTCAAGCTCTGTTCCTCCGAGTAAAAGTAAGGGGACATGTCAACATAGTCTTCAACGACCCTGATCAGGCAGGTTGACCCCTATCACTCAGGTATCAAAGATTAGGTTCGCTACCCAGCACCCACTGCTCAACGCAGCTCCCCTCAACAAACAATGAACCGGCCAAACAAAGGTTTATCTTAGCCGGAAAGTGGGGGACTCCCTGGAGGACCTAGAAGGGGCCCACCCGAAAGGATATAAAGAATTTGATCAGAACAAGTCCATGGTTGACAACGAACTGACGCTAATTATGTTTTTGCAAGACTAGCAGAAGTAACGCTTCAAACCGCTAGGCAACTCCCCAACCAAGATTGCCCTCCTTGACTGGGGACTTGGGGAACTTGTACTTAGATGAGCATTTGCCTAAAGCATAATTAGCTATAATGAGCAACACTCATGCTACCAATAGTGGTTCCAAACAGCCATCAAGGGTGTGACCTACGGAAACACCACCATACAGGCTATCGCCTGAGCTCCGGCTCAGCCCAGGATCACCGCTGACGCGCCTCTACGCTTCGCACCAATATCACCTCGCTGAAGTATCAAAACTGGGAATAGAAGCATATAAGTCTCACATCGAGAACAAGGAAGAGATCAGTCTCTTCCCCACTTATAAAAGGTTCACTCCTCTCTCCTCATTAATTACGCATTTACTACTTACCTAGCGTTATTCTGTCAACACAAATACATTGACTAACTTAGGTATTGGAGTGGAAAAGACCGCCAACCGCGTTCTCCTTCTGATGCCCTGTGTATTTTATTTGACAGATAGCGGAAGTAACAAGAACATTACAAGTAGCGTTCAACCCTCGGACCTGAGTTGATCAAGGTTCGCTACCGCTGAATCTTAGACATTAACACACCTTACTAGTTGGTTTTTTGAAAGACAAAATCTTTTGTCTTTTAGCTTTCAACATCTCAATATTAGGGGGATAGTTTGGACAATTTTCCATATGATTTATAAGTGAGGTTGTACCATTTTTCCTAGGATCAGTATAGAATTCTTTCTTGCAATATTTGCATTCACCCTTAACCCTACCAACTATTATTTTTCTAATATAATGACCCCAAATATCTGACATTTCTTTCCATTTCAAGGCCTCAAGAATGCATTCCTCACTTTGGTCATCTTCAAGCTTGATAGGTTGACTTTCTCCTTCTTCCGGAGTTGTAGTAGAACTTCCTTCGTGTATCGGAATTGGTGTTGCAAATTCACCAATACTAGTGTTGATCTGCAAAACAGAATTTACAGCAAAACAGATTCAATTTCCAGAATAACCAAAACTTACAGCGAAGCAGATGCAAAACTGCAGCAAAACAGTTTCAGCGCCACAGAAACTGCAAAACAGAAACAGAAACAGCAAAACTGCAAACAGGAAACTGCAAAACAGAAATTGTTTACAGTGCAGCAAAACATGTGTGCCTAGCTTTGGTTGTATGTTTTACAATAGAGATATAAATGGAACAGTTTCTGTTTGGGATATGTTAGTACAATTGCAGATAACAGTTTCAGCAGCACAGAAACAGCAAAACAGAAACTGCAAAACTGCAAAACAGAAATTTTTTACAGTGCAGCAAAACATGTGTGCCTAGCTTTGGTTGTATGTTTTACAATAGAGATATAAATGGAACAGTTTCTGTTTGGGATATGTTAGTACAATTGCAGAAAAGAAGTACCAATTTTATAACACAGATGAATGCAGCAGCAAAACAGATTGCAGTTTAATGCAGCAACAAAATAGATTTAGCCGTAATATGACTAGTACGAGTGCAGAACCAAGTTTGACAATTAAAGACAGTTTAATGCAACAGCAACACAGATAAATGCAGCAGGAAAACAGATCTACCTATAATACCCCAAAATAATTTGCTTTTAGTGCGGCAGGAAAACAGTTTAATGTAGCAGCAAAACCAATTTGAACTGAACACCATGGATAGATTCAAAAGCTGCATAACAAACAATTCCAAACACTTATATTTTGTAACAAGTACATCAACAAGTCTCAACACATCCAATTAACCAATTTCCAAAAAATCCAAAACCCATAGTAGTAAAAAGAAATCAAATTGCTACCTGAGATGATGAGGTTGATTTCGGATCAGCACCAGAACTAGTAGCGGCACAAGATTTAGATTGCCTTTTCATTTTCTAGATATGTGGATTCCTCTCGAGCTACTGATTACTCCTATTCAAATCAGTAAACAGAAATGTGAGTTGTAAATACGAGGCTGCAGGCCAATATGCACAAATAAACACAACAACTTCAGTAGACAACCTAGCCACTCTCATCTTCTGACACGATGCTTCTGAACTTAAAAACAAAAAACATAAAGCTTCAAACAAACATTCACTACCTAAATTATGTTTATGTATACAAGTTCTTAATATGGGTTAAGGAATAAGTGTCATAGTTCAATCTGTGCATCGAAGCTCACCGAAAATAAGTTTTCAATTTCGACAAAGTTAGACTAACAATGCAAACTTGATTGCTCAAAACTCAGTAGCTAAGTACCAACCTTCAACAAGGGAATGTGAATATACTCAAGCTATCATTGCCTCATTGGGTGTGATCAAAGCAGTCTCTAATTCCTTAGCCCAGAACTCGGCATGTATATTCAAAAGCAACCGAAAAGCCTAAAATTAAAGCCATCAACTAATGAATACAGCAACCATCAACCGCATAAACTAATTAAAGCCATCAACTAAAGCCCTCAGAATTGAGTTGGTCATACGAGAAACTAAAATCGGTGAAGTGGTAACCTGGAATTCACAAGTGAAGCTTTGCTGGCTTGTCGCTATGGAGAAGAACTAGACCAGAACACCGAGGACTCAAGGAGGGGAGGAGAATAAGCAGGTGAGGAGTGAAATCAGTTGGTAAGGGTGGGTTCAGTTCCGGCGAAGGTGCGAGGGAGACGACGATTGTCGAAACGTGATGAGGTTATGACCAGGCTCTGATCGACAGAGAGCTCAGATCGATGAGGTTTTGTTGAAGGAGAAAATCAATCAAAGACTGAAGTGATTGAACGCACAACAAAGAAGTGAATGAACAATCTGCTTACCAATGAGAGCTTCGATTTTCGGCGAAGGTGCGAGGGAGACGACGACCGTCAAGATGTGATGAGGTTATGACCATCGAAACATGATCGAGAGAGAGGTCAGAGAGTAAGAGTCTGAGAGAGAGAGGTTGGGACTGCGAGAGCGAGGCGAGACGAGTGAAGCGTTTTAGGCTTTTAGGGTTCGGCACAAAACCTATACAAAACAACGCTGTTTCAAAAGCAGATTCGGTTTTCGGTTTAGTTTGGTTTCTGCCGGGCCGAACCCAAAAACTGAACAGACTAGATTCGTTCGGTGTGGTTTTTTGCTTTTCGATGTGGTTTTTTCTGCTTCGGTTCAGGTATCGGTGCCCTTTTTTTGTTTTGTTTTCTGTTTCGCAAGCCCACCCCAATGGTGATCTTTGTTTTTGTGCAGTGTTGGCAGTTAGGGCCTCCACTAGAACGTTTTGCATGTGTGGCTGTGGCCGGACAATGTTCCTTGACATAAATCTTCTTCCTAAAAGCAATATAAACTTGGTGCTTCAACGTTGAGGTGGCTATGAACGTTGACACAGTAAAGTCATGGCACGCGCTGCATGCGCTAAGTTTGGGAACCCACGAGCTCTGCTAGGGTTTGCTCAATTTGGGTTTTGGGCTACAGGAGTTGTGAGGTGGTGACCACAGTGGCCTAGGTTTTCTCCGTCCTCACTAATCCAGTTATCAGAAACAATTGACGCGAGCGTGATAGCTGTTGCAAGATTTCAATTGGAGAAGACAGAGAACTTTGTTCGGATCAAAATTGACTTTTCTGTTGGGCACAAGTGCACTGGTTGGATGGAGGAAGATTTGATTTTCCATAGATCTAAAGCTTCAATTATAAACCTTGTACCGCAATCAAGGGGTTTGGCTGGGATTAAGATCGATCAATCGACATCATTTATGGTCTCAGTCTTTTCGCACGGCTTCGAAAGGGATACAAATGGAAGAGCATCAATCTAATGTGGGATGGCTTCGATTGATGAAGATGTGTACTCGCATCAAGATTACATGGGATAGCTACTAGCTATCATGGGTTTATCAAAAGTTATTCAAATCAAGGTCAGGATTTTCGACTTGCTCTTCGCAGATATTACTTATTTAAGGTTTTGTTCTGGGCCCAGGAACGTTTCCTTATCAACTTAAGCTTTGCTAGGCAACTTTGTTTCTGCTCATATATTCTTAGTTATGTAAATTTGATTATATTGATTCATATCTTTGGAGATTCTATGCTATACCCTTCTTCGATTTGGGTTTTTGAGCAAAAAGTTAGCACCTGGAGGCACTACTGTACCCTCCCATCTATTGAAGGATTTTATCCTTTTGATATGGGCAATATTGAGCTAATATATTTTGATCATAAGCACTTGTAATGGTGAAAAGGCTAATATCAACAACCTTATTTGTTTGTTTAGTGGTGTTGATTTTAAAAATTATAAGGAGAACAACAAATAAATGAAGGTTTGATATGAATGATGCTGTTGAAAGCCAATGTTTTAAAAGGCTGAGGCGTAGCCGAGGCGTAGCCGGGAGAGCCTTAGCAAGGCGCTTGCCTAGAGGCGTAAGGCGTAAGCCTTATGTATAAACTAGCTATATTATGTATAAAACTAATCATGTTCTATATATAAGTATTGTAACTAAAAACACATTATAAATTGGACAACATTCTTCTCCCCCACCTCTTCCACAATGCTATCCAAGTAATTTAGCCAACACTACAAATTCAAAACTTATATCAATTTAAAGTAAGAGCAGGACAACTAGATACACAATGCCAATGATAATGTATGATTCAAGTTAATTATATGTTCTTATTGCTACGTTTATGATTCAAGCAAGTTAATTATAAAGAAATAAAGAAATTGCTACGTGTATGATTCAAGTTAATTATTGGTGATGCCATCCATGCATCCTCATTCAGACAACTGGCTGTGCTAGCTATATCCTATTCATATGATGCAGATTGCAGAGAACATAATAATAAACTATAACTTAGCAGAACAACTACAAACTGTGTTCAAAATAATCCCACAAGTAATACCCGATAGCAGAGGAGTGAACAAAACTGACGCCAGCACAAGCAAATTCTTCAGGAAACTGACGCCAGCCCAACCAGTTCCAAGCAACACTGCAACACCATCTTCTTTTTCTTCGATTCATGACCTTCAAACTGTGCAAGTCGGCCGAGACCGAGAATGAATATACAGAAGTTTAATTAAAACAAATTAATACAGCCATGAGGGATCGAAAGGAAGCTACAAACAGCGAGCAGAACAAGAACAACTACAAACCGTGAGCAACTTGAAACTGATATTAAGAAGACCCATAAAGATGCTCACTTGGAATAGCCGGGTAGTTTCTGGCCTGGTTTTCTTGCACAGTTAAATTTTTATGCTTCTAGCCTTGATCTTGATGTTCTGTGTGTTTTTGACACTAGAGTATCAAATAATATAATAAATAAAGCTAGGAAGCTTCCCTTTGATAGTAATGTTGTAGTGCCTGCTCAGGGCCAATCTGGTGGACTTTTGTTATACTGGAAATCCAGAATGGTATCTATTAGTATTATCCATCTCATGAGTGTATTCTTCATTGCAAAATTACTGATAACGCTTCTACTTTCTCTTGGATAACAACCTTCATCTATATGTACCCCAAAAAGGAAAAACAGGCTAGTCTCTGGAATGAGCTACTTGCTCTGGAGCCTAACAATAATGTGCCTTGGTTACTCATTGGTGATTTCAACGTCATCCTAGATTTAAATGAAAAAATGGGTGGAAGACAAACTATTTCCAATTAACTTTGCTCAATTTCGTAATAATACAAATCTTTGTTCTTTAGATGCCACTGGTGTTCCTTTTACTTGGACGAATTATCAAAAAGATGACACTGTCATCTATGAAAGACTTGATAGAGCCTGTGCCAATGCGGCTTGGATCAATGCATTCCCAAATATGTCATTGGTTAACTTACTATTGATTCTTCGGATCACGGTCCAATATGTCAAAATCTTTATCCTAAAGTCCAAATTACAAGGAAACATTTCAGGTTTGAAGCAATTTGCCTTTCTCACAAGGATTTTAAGATAATGACTGCAAATATTTGGAATAAAACTGATGACAATGATCCTCTTAAAAATTTCATTACCATTATAGGTCAATTTATTCAGAAACTAATAGTCTGGAATAAAGATGTTTACGGAGATTTTAAATTCAAAAATCTTAAGGAGTTACTAGAGGAAAGTGCTGATGTTCAAAAACAACTTATGCTTTCACCTTTCTTTGTTTACTTGCAGGAGAAGAACTCAAAAGTGAATGAGGCTCTCTTGAAGATGTATAATGAGGAGGAACTTTACTGGGCTCAAAAAGCTAGAGCTAATTGGCTAATGTTGGGAGATAAAAATACTAGATTCTTCCAAAGTTAGGCAAATATCAGAAGGAAGAAAAATAATATTTCCAAAATAAGGAAGATTCGGGTCTTTGGTTGACTGAACATGATGATATCACCAATTATTTCATTCAAAATTTTAAAAAGAGATTCACCTTGGAGACAAACCCTAATGCCACTTGTATTACGACGTTTGAGGAAAGCTAAGATCCCTGCATCACTAACAGTGATAATGCTGTTTTCTTACAACAGGCGAATGAAGATGAAATCTGGGAGGCACTAAAGTCAATTGGCCCCTTGAAAGTATCAGGGTCTGATGGACTCCATGCCATCTTCTATCTATATATATATGTATGTGTTTATATATGTGGGGAAGTTTTCATATTTTTATATAGAATATGTGTTTATATATATATATATATATATATATATATATCCTATCCGGAGCGGAGCTCCTCTTTGAAAATTAACGTGTGAAGTTTGAGTTTTTGGTCACTTTTCGGTCGCATATCCACATCTTGACCGTTCAGTTTCTAGGTACTAGTGTATAGATCGCCTCTGCAAATTTTCAGCCAAAATGATGATCGTTAAGGCATTGACAACTGCCTTAAAACTAGTACAGTTTAGGTTGACAGATTCAGTCTGTCAATTGGTTTAAGTGAGTTAGATACCTTAACGATCATCAATTTTGCTGAAAATTTGCAGAGATGATTTATACACTAGTACCTAGAAACTGAAAGGACGAGATGTGGATATGAGACCGAAAAGTGACCCAAAAGTCGAACTTCACACTTTAATTTCAAAGCGGAGATCTGCTCTGGATAGGATCTGGTATATAGATCCTATATATGTGTGTGTGTGTGTGTGTTTATATATATAGATATATATATATATATATAGATATATATATATATATATATATATATATATAACACATACATATATAATAATTTACGGGCTTTTACGGGTAGGGCCTAGCGGGCTTTTGGAGAGCCGGGCCAGGTTTTTGCGAGCTTTTTGACGGGCTGGCCCTCTACCCACCAAGGCGGGCTTTTTAGCGGGTCAGGCTGGGCTTTTGGCCCAGCGGGCCTCCATCAGCCCACTTGATCCGCAGACTTTTTGATGAGGCCTATATTGAAGCATGTCTATTAAGATTTGGTTTTGATAGAAGCTGGACTAAATTATTGTATTACTACTGCCTCTTTCTCAATTCTTATTAATGGAAAAGCTGATGGTTGGTTTAAATTTACTAGAGGAATCAGATAGGGAGACCCCCTTTCTCCCTACATTTTAACATTTTTATCTTGGCAATGGAGCCTCTTATAAGGCACTTTAACAAGTTAACTAGCAATAGTAAAACACATGTTAGTCTACTTTCTTCACCCCTTGGTTTTAGAATCTCTAACTTAATGTTTGCAGATGACTGCCTAATTTTTGCAAAAGCTTCCACTAAAGCAGCTAGGAATATCTTAAAGGTTCTTGATTGTTTTTCTTCTACTTCATGATAGAAAATTAATTTTCACAAATCTTCACTTTATTTTTCTCCTAAAGTGAGTTCTAGTACAAGGACATGTATTGTTAATACTTTACATATTCAACAGAAAACTAGAATAGAAAAATATCATGGGTATCCATAATGTAATTTTCTGGAAGGACCCTTCTAATGCAAAGGAACTAATGCTAAGGATTACCAACAGCTAGCTGGCTGGAAAAAAAAAAAAAAACACTCTTTTTAGAGCAGGTAGATTGACCTTAATAAAGTCAAACCTTGCAGTTATTCCAACTAAACTCATGAATACCATTGATAAGTAAGCAAGGAAATTCTTTTGGGGCTCCGAGGCTAAGATCTCCCCCGTTGCATGGAATCAGGTTTGTTGTCCAAAAAAGTGTAGGTGGACTAGGAATAAGGCCTAGCTCCCACTTTAATAAGGTAGCCATTGCCAAACTTGGTTGGAAAATTATGACTGAACCAAATAATTGGTGAGTTCAAATAATGAGGAAAAAGTACTTAAGGTCTTTCAAGCTAAGAGAAAACAATCTAACTCTTTAGCTTGGAATGGTGTTTTAGATTGCAGGGACCTACTAGCTCAAGGAATGAGATGGATCGTTGGAAATGGAAAAAGCATCAACTTCTGGACCTTCAATTGGTAAACCTTCTCTCAGATTCTCAAAGATGGTAATTTTAACTAGAATGAGACTATCTCTGACTACTTGATTGGAAACAATTGGAATAAACAGAAATTAGCTTCTTTTTTTACCATGATATTGTTGATCAAATTACTAGTATCCCTATTCTTATTTTAGATCAGGAAGATGAACTCATTTGGGGCCCGGCTTCTAATGGCTGCTTTTCTATCAAAACTGCTACTTGGTTACTTGGAAAGGATCAAGTTAATCATCATAATGCTGATTTGTTAAGGAAAATGTGGAGGCTTAATATACCTCCGAAAGTCAAAAATTTTAGCTACTTGCTCATAATTGCCCATTTGCTAACAATTGCCCAATTAGTCACCCAATCAGTGCATGGGTGCATCTGCTCTAACCAAATTGGTACTACCAATCCACTATTCATCTCAAATTGGCAATTGCCTTCAGCTTATACAATGCACCAATGAAAGGCAATTTGCCTGCCAATCCGCTATTCACACTTCAAATTTGAATAATTCATTAAACTTATAATTTAATTACTAAACAATTAACAATTAGAATAATCATACAATGTTAATTTAATAAAAAATTAATGCATATGTTAATCAAGTAGTCATGTAACTGGTCATGTAACTGACCATGTCACTGACCATGTCTGACCAAGTAACTGTAACTGGTCACGTAACTGACCTTGTAACTGACCATGTCACTGACCATGTAACTGACCATGTCACTGACCAATCCATTTGAGATTTTTTTTAAAACTTTTGAATTAATTTTTAGGTGAAAAAAGAAACATTACCATTGGTATTTAATTACAGCCATCTGATTGAGATCCAACGACTGTGAATAAAGAACCATTTCCCAAATTTGTGTCTACAAGCAATGACATTTGTGCAAGATGTGGAGCCCACCCCAATCAGTCGGGCAAACTGATGGGCAAGAATTGGTCATCCAATTGCCCAGGCAGCTGGTCCCCACGTGGGCCCCAGCAATTAGTCAGGCAATTTTTCATTGGTGCATTGCCCATTTGCTAACAATTACCCAATTAGTCACCCAATCAGTGCATGGGTGCATCTGCTCTAAGAGGAAGACTTAAAACTAGGGATAGATTCACTAGAAGTTTGTTAAATAATAATACCTTCCCTTATGCAAAAGTGATAATGAAACTGCGGATCATATTTTTGGCTCCTGTGCTGTTACTATGGTTATTTGGAGATGTGCAGGTCTAATTGATACCATTGATTGGAATGCAGGTATTATCACAATTCTCAGAAATTTGATTATCAATAAACCTTATGATCAAGATTTATTTGCCTAAATACTCATGTTATGTTGGCAAATTTGGAAAGGCAGAAATGATTCAATTTTTAAGAATGCTACACTAAATCCTCTTAGTGAAGTTCATGCTGCTTCTACCTATTGAAATTTATACAGGAATCACAATTCGGATTGTGATTTTGTGGAGAAAAAACAAACAAAAGCCAGCATGCCATCATTAAATGGCATCCCCCACCATCTGATAGTTACAAAATCAATTTTGATGGTTCGCTGAATCAAATAAAGTACTGGCTTCATTATCAGAGATCAACATGACATTCCTATTGTGGCAAGTGCCAGGTGTGTTGGAAAAACCTCTATTCCAACTATTGAAGCACTTGCTCTTAGAGAAGGTCTAATTAAAGCAAAGGAGAAGAACATCAAGAAAAATAATGGTGGAAGGAGACTCCAAGCTAATCATTGACTGCGTCCAAAACAAATATGGTTTTCCTTGGAGACTCAAAGGCAATCATTCAAGATATTAAGAAGATCGCTAGCTGCTTTGAATGCTTCTCCATTAACCATGTGTTTTGAGAAGTAAATTTTCCGGCCGATGCTAACTTAGGACACTGTAGAAGTTTAGGCGATTGTTGGGAAAGTAATTCCCCCCCCCCCCCCCCCTCTTAGTGTAGTTCATGCTGCTTCTACCTATTGAAATTTATACAGGAATCACAATTCGGATTGTGGAGAAAAAACAAACAAAAACCAACATGCCATCATTAAATGGCATCCCCCACCATCTGATAGTTACAAAATCAATTTTGATGGTTCGCTGAATCAAATAAAGTCTTCTGCAACTGGCTTCATTATCAGAGATCAACGTGACATTCCTATTGTTGGGAAAGTAATTCCCCCCCCTTCCGACCAAATTGGGTTGAGTTGTACTAGAGGTTTAAGCTTGTAATTTTACTTTTCTTAAGATTTTTTTTTTTGGGGGGGGGGGGGGGGGTTGTTGAAGTGGATGATATCTTGGCCTTCAAGCTTTATGAATGAAAACGTAAAAGCTTATCCATGTTTCTCGAGTTGATGTTTCCATGGGCTCTCGGAAGAACACTTTCGTGTTGGACCGACATGTTAACTTCAGGCTTAAATAGTTAACTGATCCACCAGTTGCTCCCCGTAGAGGTAAACATCGTGGCTGGCCATCCCCTTGCAGGAAAAACACAAGCCTAAGAAATCCAAGAAGGGAGGAAGTATGGAACTGTGTAGACTGGGGGGACAAAAAGTGTCTTATGCCTAAAGTTTCAGTTTGAGTGAAGCAATAACCTCTTGGATCGGGCCTAAGTTCAAACTTTAAGTCTCAGCAATCTCTACCGCACGTATTCTGTCAATTATAATTTGGTGTCAGTTTTTTTGGTAGAAGATCTATATGTTAAAAGTGAAGAAACGAAAACATGAAATGAAATCTTGTATCCAACAACATAACACAGTAAAATATTAGTCTCAGAAAAAAAAAATTGTTATATGTTGACGTGATGGACAGAAAGGGGCACGATCATCACCCAATGGAGCTTTGAGGTTTGTGAAGGCAGCACGGATACGAAGCAAAACATGAACATAGGTACTCGGTCTGCACTACATAAAATATATAGGCCAGTAAGCAAAACATGCTTCTACACCTTTTTATCTCAGAGTATCAAGGATTAGAGGTCGTTATATATTTTGATCAAGCAGCATACAGAAATAAAACAAGGAAGACTGGCTTAGTAGCTTAGCATATCAAGTTGCAGCATTTTGGTAAAAGTTCTATGAAATGTGGTGCCTCATATTCAAGCAATATCTCACTTCTACAAATTATTTATTAGTCACAGTGAACATATTTACCCTGTAGATATTGATCTCAGGCCTAAATACAGCTTGAATAGGGCTGTTAATGTGGCACAAAATAACTGCTAAACAAGAGTACAACCATTTAAATGTAAGAAAGTCTTGTTTTCAAATTGTTATTACAGAAAGTGAATCGGAAAAGTGCTATTCTGCTATTCTAAACAATAAAAAAAAGTCTTTGCATAAGATTGTAAAACATCTACATTCTCCTACTTGCACTTCAATTTCAAGTTTCGTGTGCTAACAAATAATACTTTCTCCAATTCAAAAATGAAAATTAAGAAAAAAAAAATTATACACTAAAGAAGAAGCAAAGGCAGAAAGTGTCACTACCTTCTCTGCCCAGAACTGCAAATTGAAAAAACAAAGCAATTTGGTAACTGTTAGCATCCATGCAAGAGTGAAAATAGCTGTAGGATGTGAAAATAGCTGATACAGGACTATCAAACTTGTAGACCAAATCAAAATAAATCAACTATTTGCATAACAAAGGGAGAAGTTAGTCTGACTGACTTTCATTAAATAGGGAGGTCAAGAGGGTATTGGACTAAGCTCCAATAAGCCCTAAACCTGTCACAAAAACTTACCGCACAAAGAATAACCAATTGAAAACTTCACATTATTTGTGTTCCTAAATTGTGGTTGCTGGCAGTGAAGCAAATTAAGGTAGTCGTCACATACGAAAGTCAGAATCTTCAATGCATACTTAAATTTCAATCTCCAATTTCCATTTGCAATAAGAGCAATGAAACACTATTACATGAATAATACTTTCTTCAAAATACTAAAAATAAGAAAAGGAAAGAGAAATTACACACAGTTTTCTGGAAGAGCAACGTATACACTACATGAAGAGGCAAACAGAAAGTGCCCCTACACTATCTGCCTAGAGCTGCAAATCAAGTATGCAATTTGGTGAACCTTAGCATCCATGGAAGAATGTGATCGGGTCTTAAATGGATGGGAGAAAGGACTCTCAAACTTGTACACCAAAACAAAATAAATCAACCATTTACTTGACAAAGTCAGAAGTTAGTTTGATCAATAAGTTTATTCAAGATACTGTTTATGAGGGCATCCCTCCTCTCAGCTCTGCTCTCTTCTCTCATCCTCCTTTGTTCTTCCCTCTCCCTCCAAGCTTTCTCAACCATTAACCGCTCCCTCTCCACCTTTACCATTCTCTGACGCCATTCCTGCTCAAACAACTGCCGTTCCTGTGCCCGCCTCTCCATCATTTCTCTCCACTCAATCTCCATCCTCTGCTGCTGCTTTAAAAACTCCTTGAGCATTTCCGTTACACTACTACTCCCACTGCTAAAATTTGCAGTAGCATTCATTGCTCTTGGCATTACCACTCTTTCAGCCTTCATCTTCTTAATATTTCCATTGCTACCATCCTCATCCTCATCAGGGTCTTCCGATAACTCATCCGAGGATCGGCCTGACCTCGCTTTCTTCACCCTCTTCTTGGAACGCGGAGTACCCGCCTCGGAATCAAGCAGCAATCTCTGCATATTCCTTTCTCTCTCAGTAAACACCGCCTGCAATTCCTCAAAGAATGGACATTTCCTGCCAATCTCCGGATCAGACGTCTCCTTCCCCTGAACAAGTATGACTACTGTAATTAACCATATCCCAACCTAAATCCTAAAATCAATCACCCCTGCAATCATTGTCAATTGTGCAAATTCTCATACTACCCAACAACCTAGTAACCAACTGAGGATTAGTTAGTCAAATGAAATGAAGAACATTTTTAGGTTCAAGCATACATTTACCTTGTATCGAATGAGGAGATTCTTCCACTTGCACTTGCACTGTTCCGAAGTTCGACTGAAGCCTCTG
The DNA here is from genome assembly GCA_002564525.1 of Rosa multiflora. Lineage (NCBI taxonomy): Eukaryota > Viridiplantae > Streptophyta > Magnoliopsida > Rosales > Rosaceae > Rosa > Rosa multiflora. Next base: position 66,628 of record BDJD01000287.1, read on the forward strand.
GCCGTCATCCTAGAGCTGACTGCTTCCCACAGAGCCTTGCTGCGCTTGGCCACAGAGGAGTCCCTCTCCAGCTCCCCACGGATCGCGATCAGCTCCCTCGTCTCGTCCGGGCCCCACTGCCCTGTAGGACTAGTCACCATCACCCTCATCGTCCCTAATCCCATGCTCTCATCCTCGTCTCCTCCGCCACCGTACATCTCTTCCTCTGCCAACGACGCCGTTTCTGCCCCAAATCAGCGACTTAGGATTTTCAATTTGATTTTGGGGGTGAATTGCAATCTGATTTTCGATTGTATCTCCAGTGTAGCCTCAATTTCAGAGTAGGTTCTAAACAGAGAAATTGTCTTTCTGGTTCGTAGGTGTGAACACAAGGTGTACCATGGGCCTTACGGTCCTCCCATTTCAGCAACGGTATAAGGCTGGGAGGGAAAGAACTTGATCTTTCATGGGGCTTGGGCTGGGTTCCGTATCAGTATTAATTAAGCCAATAACGCTTAAGGTTAAATTTTTAAAGTACCTGAAATTTCCCTATTTTAATTAAACACAAAAAATCTGAAATTTAGTATATACTAGCAATTTTTTTTTTGTTACAATAGGAGCCCAAAGAGGTCCAAAAACAAAAATGAAGAAATAGCAGTATTCCCAGTCCTTCTAGGTCTAGAAACCCCATCTAAATCATCCAGAAAAGATTGCACATCATGAGCAGGAGGATCCTCAAACATGATAAGACCAGGAGCTTGCTCAATACTCATTTTGGCTAATGCGTCAGCTGTCATATTGCACTCCTTGAAGATATGACTGATTCTGGAGTTATCCAAGGTTGAAATGAAGTGATGACAACCATCAATTAGAGAGCCAATGGGATGCAGGGATAAATCTGATCGTTGCAAAAGATTGATAAGAATGGCAGAATCAGACTCAATTTCCAGATTAGAAATGAGCAGGTTCCTAGCCATCCTGAGACCATAGTACAGACCCCAAGCTTCAACATCTAGGATAGCACCCCTGCCAAGGTTGATTTGGAAGCCAACAATCCAGTTGCCAAAGTGGTCCCTGATAACACCACCGACACCAATCATTCCAGAAGAAACAACTCTTGTATCATCAACATTAAGTTTGTAAAAGCCTTCAAGTGGTCTGGGCCAAGAGAACAGATTAAAAGTATAATTGCTGGATACCTTGGTTCTGAAAGCAGCAGTTCTTCATTCATCAGTAGAGTCAAGGATAATTTTCCTAGGATTGATGGGTAGAGTAAAAGTTGTGTCAAACATCTGCTTGTTCCTCCATTTCCAGATGAACCAACAAACACCAACAAATAAATTACACCATTTAATGCCTTTATGGGTTAGGGAATTACAGTGAAGCTGAGCAGTGATCCAACCATGCCAGTCAAGGGCAAAGGAGTTAGAAATAGAGCTCAGTTTAGGAATAGCAGACCAAATATGTCTAGTTCTAGGACAATCTCTGAAAAGGTGAAGAAGAGTTTCATCAGCAGAATTGCAAATAGAACAGGTGCCACTGTTGGTAAAACCACACCTAGCTCTTTGAACATCAGTTAACATTTTTTTTTGAAGGATCACCCATAAGAAAGTCTTTTGTTTAGGAGGGATATCAAAGCTCCAAATAATTTTCCAATGAGGATCAACAGGGTTAGACAAATCAAAGATGGAATTATATGCAGACTTGACAGTGAAGCGACCATTGGAGGTGTTAGTCCAAATTTTGACATCATCACCACATCCCTCAAAACCAGTGGGAGTATTTATAACCAAGTCAACAATGTGAGTAGGGAGAATAGAAGAGAGCATCTCTATATTCCAGCCAAAGTCATCCCAAAAATCACATACAGAGGCATTATTATTTATGATAGCATTGGGGAGAGCATGAGTAATAAGATTAGTAGAGATAAAAGCCAGGAATCATACCAGAATTTTATCGTCTTACCATCTCCCACACGCCATTTAAGGCCATTTCTAAGCAACTCAGCACCATGAGCAATGCTCCTCCAAGTATTGGAACAATCCAAGGGAGGTTTGTAATCCTTATCAGTTAGACACCCATTCTGTAGATATTTCTCCTTATAAATGGTAGCCCAAAGACTAGGTTCAGCCTGCCAAATTTTCCAACTGGCTTTTGCAAGCATGGCTTTGTTCATGTCATAAGTTTTCTTGATACCAAGGCCCCCAAGTTGTTTAGGCTGACAGATAGTATCCCAACTGACTAAATGTACTTTCTTTTTGTCATCGGTACCACCCCAGATGAAATCATGATTGAGCTTATCCAATTTGTCACAAAGATTGGTAGGCAGTTTGGCAATTTGCATGACATAGATTGGAATGGCAGAAGAGATAGATTGAATAAGAGTAAGCCTGCCAGCCATGCTCAAAACCTTGCTTTTCCAACTCGAAAGCATGCTTTGAGCCTTGTCAAAAATCCCATCATAAGTATGCTTGTTAACCCTAGTGTGTATCAAAGGCATTCCAAGATACTTACCAAGGTCACTAGTAAGGGGTGATCCATAGATGTTGCTGATATTAGAAGCAACAGCTCTATAGGTACTTGGGGAGCAAAAAATAAGGGACTTCTCATAGCTCACAGCTTGGCTAGAAAGAGAGTAAAAGGCATCAAGGCATTTCTTCAAGACATAAGCCTGATGAGAGGAAGCTTAAGCAAAAAGCATTAGATCATCAGCAAAAAATAGATGAGAGACTAAGGGTCCAGACTGAGAGCCCCTGATAGGGTTCCAACTACCAAACTCAACTGTAGACTGAATAAGATGAGATAATTTTTCCATGCATAAGACAAAAATGTAGGGAGACAAGGGATCTCCTTGTCTAATACCTCTTTGGCTATGAAACGACACAGTCAGCACTATTGAAACATATTTGAAAACTCATAGATCTGATGCAGTGCATGATTAGCTTGACCAAATTGTGAGGGAGCTGGATTTCATAAAGGACCATTTCAATAAAATTCCAACTAAGCCTATCATAGGCTTTTGAGAGATAAACTTTCCAAGCAAACAATCCCAAATTGCCATGAGATTTCTTAAATTTGAAAAGCAACTCCTAAGCAATCATAACATTATATGAAATATGCCTGCCAGGCACATAGCTAACCTAGTTGGGGCTAATCAACTTCTGCATTAAAGGTCTAATCCGAGCAACAATGATTTTAGAAATAACTTTGTAAACAGTAGTACAAAGGCTAATAGGTCTGAAATGTACCATATGTTGAGGCCCCTCAATCTTAGGAATCAAAGCAATGATGGTATGGTTTAAACCCGGAGGGATGGTGCAAGTTACGAAGGCATCTTGGACAACATGGAAGATATCATTGGCACAAAGTTGCCAATGATGCTGAAAAAATATTGCAGGGAAACCATAATGACTAGGGGCTTTTAGGCCTCTAATTGAAAAAAGGGATTGCTTGACTTCAGGTAGAGAAATAGGGCTGCAGAGAGTCTCAAGGCTATTCTGATCAATCTCAGGAAAAAGCCAAGGAATATTAAACCTGATGTCATCAACACAACCAAACGAAAAGAGATTAGTGAAAAAGTCAACAACAATTTTCTTCATAACAATGGAGTCAGTGGACCAAACACCCAGAGAATCATAGAGGCCCTTAATCTTATTTCTTCTTCTTCTAACCAAAGTGGTCTGGTGAAAAAATTCAGTGTTTCTATCCCCATTCTTAAGCCATTTATCTCTTGATTTCTGCCTCCAGAAAAGATTTTCCTGCTCACAGATCATATCATACTCATGAATAAGCTTAGCTTCAAGTTTTTTCAAGAAAGGATTTTCAAGTCTATCCCTGGCCTTTCGAGCAAGGATATGTTTTTTTTCCTGTAGAACAAGTGTCCAAAGACCTCCTTATTCCATTTAGAAAGAGCTGAAGAGAGTTGAGTGACCTTATTAGGAAGAGTGCCCTCAAAGGAATCCCAGAAATTGGAAACAAAATCAGCATAACTGTTGTGGTTGAGCCACATGGCTTGAAATCTGAAAGGAGTAGCAATTCTGTTGATAGGATTGTTGGAAGCAAGCTGGAGAAGAATGGGACAATGGTCAGATCTTGTTTTTGGCAAATGCCTAATAAAAGCATAAGTAAATAAAGCTCTCCAATTAGAACAACAAAAGCCCCTGTCAAGCCTCTCTTTCACTCTGTTGTTGCTCCAAGTGCAGCATGAACCTTGGAAGCCCAAATCAATCATACCATTTCTGTTTATCCAATTTCTAAGTCCACCAAATCTTCCTAAGAGAGTACCACAATTTTTATCAGCTGCAGAGACAAGCTCATTGAAATCTCCCATGAGCATATAAGGCAAGTTGACAGTATTTGCAAGGTTCTCCAAGTAACTCCATAGAGGGGCTCTAATAACATGAGGAGGACTAGCATAGATGACAGTAAACAACCAGGTTTGCTTACCAGGAATTGAGATTTTCACAGATATGGACTAAGAGTTATCATCCACAAAATCAACCTGGGTTCCATTCTTGTTCCAAAGCAACCAAAGACCACCAGAAAACCCTCTAGCTTCGACAATTCTAGAATCAGGGAAGCCAAGAGATCTTAGAGCACTACTAACTCTCTTCAATTGAACCCTTGGCTCGCAAATAGCCAAGATATCCACAAAATGCAATTTAACAAGATCTGCAATAGCAATTTTAAAGTTCTCACTTCCATCACCCCTAGAATTCCAAAAAAGAGATTTAAACATTTGGAAAGCATAGAAGGAGGGGCCAAAGGCCTGATTAAGCATCAACCATACCTTCCAAAGTGTTGGAAGGCAGACAATCATCATTAGTCAATTGGCTATTAGTAGCAAAAGTCATTTCAACAAACTTGTCAGAATCATTTTCCATTTGAGTTGAAGCATCAACAACACTGTCACTAACCTAGTTCATATGAGCATGCAAGTTACCTACCTCAGAGTTCTCCTTAGGAGGACAGTGACCAAAAATAGCTGAAATCCCTTTGCCAAACAAATCAACCTCATTATTTTCAAAAGAGAGTTTTTTGAAAATATGAGATTGGTGCTTGCCAACAGGGGTGAGGCCCTTGGACTTTCTTTGATATTGGAAGGTGGACTTCCCACCACTACTACTGCCAATATTATTGGATACATCTTTCATTGGAATTCTTGGTTTAGTTGTTGTGGTTCCAGAGTTGGGAGCCACCATTGTCTTGGTATTCTGCAAGGCAGTTCCACTCAGGGAGATAGCTTTTGAAGTTTTTGTATCTGTCACAGTACCAGATTTGGCAGGAATAGCTTTAGAAAATTTCTTTTTCTTGTCTTGGAAACTAGTCTAGAGCTTCATAATGGAGGGAGTGGGGGTTTTAGTAGTATTGTTGGCTAAGGTCTCAGTTTGATTTGAAACATTTGCATCTTCATCTTGAAGTACAACAAATCTAGAGCCCTTACTGATGCTTTTCTTTGTTTCACCAGTATCATTTTTCTTTTTATTCCTGTAATTCATGAGCATCCAAGGTCTCATATCTTCTTTGATCACAGAAGAAAAAGATTGAGGAGTATCCATATCCTGCTGAATGACATGATTTTCAGTAGAGACAAGGGTCTGATTCTTATCAGCACATTTAGGACCAACATCCTATGAGGGATCAGTAGACACAATAAACACAGTAGGGCATTTATCCTTGGAGTGGCCAAAGCAACCACATTCAAAACAGATAAGAGAGATTCCTTCATAGACAACATTATAAGCCATAGATTCTACTTCAACATAAGGACGCAAAGGTTTACTCAAATCAACTTCGATGCAAACCCGTGCAAATTTTCCTCTAGCCTGTCCAATGGTGACCTGATCAACCTTAACCACATCCCCAAGAATTTTGCCAATCTTGGCAACAGTAAAATCCCTAAAGTATTTGACAGGCAAGCCACAAATCCTAACCCATAGAGCCATCTTCCCAATTACTTCATGCATAGGGTTAAAATCAGGACTCCATTTTCTCACAATCAATGTTTGACCAGCCAAAATCCTCGGACCACCACATAGGACAACATTCATATCATCCTCGTTAAATTTGACAATGAAAAAGTCATTCGACAAATCAATAAGATGCCAACCTCCTTTGGTTTGCCACTTACAACTTAAACCTTTAAGCATAAAATCGAAGGTGTTGGTGGAATTTGGCTTACCCATAAGTTTGACAACCACTACACAGCGCCAATCAAAGTTCAGTTTGCTATGAACTTTCTTAGAGAATGAGATATTCTGTCCATGCTTGCCTTGGGTGTAGGTGCAATCAGCCTCAGTGAATTCGAAGTCCTCAGTCATAGTTGTACGGTAACAATCGATCGGGTTTTTCAGCATGCTGGCATAGCACAGAGCAGGCTGAGGTAGTGGTGAGGGTTGGACGGTGGAATCGAGATCCTCCATATGAAGAGCTTCAAGATCAATAGAAATGTCATTGCCATTTTTTGTACGTTTTCGTTGTATCATCGGAGATTTGGAGGTTCCGCCGCTTCTCGGTGGAAGGGCAGAGAAGGTGAAAGCCGGCGTTGCCACTAGTGCTCTCAAGAAATCAAAGGAGATGCCGGAGTCAGGCAAGACAACAGGTCAATCGGTGTAGTAGTTGGGTAACAGCAAGGGGAATTGGGGAAGGCGCGTGAGCCGTGTTCCAATTTCAGAGTCAGAGTATATACTAGCATTTTTTCACACATGCTCTATATGTGTAAGTTATTAATTTTTTTTTCTTCAGAAAAGAAAAAAGAAAAAAGTTGGTTATTGTAGAGAAAAGTGGGTTGTGGATACTTTTTTCTTTCAAATTTTTTGTAATAAAAATACATTTTGTAAATGTCTTAATTATCCTTGTGATTTAATTAATTCCCAAAGTTTATTAATCTTCTAGGGTCAATTCTGTCAAAATTTTTGATTTTGGCTAACAAAGCCTCTTCTATTAATAATAGTATAGATGAGGATATAACAATAATTAACATAAGACACATTGAAATAAAAAGCGCATTTGATCGTGTAAGCTATACATGCTTCAACAACTGCAATTGCAGTTTATGATTTCAAATTGAAAAGTTAGTTTATCCAAGAAAATAAATTTTCTCAGAATGAATAAATAAATAAAAATTATTACTTAGAAGATCCAAATATCAATTGACATAGTAAATGAAGCTATTTAGAGCCAATTGATACATGCATAATTGGCTAGTTGTACAATGATTTAGAGAAAAAGACCTACAAGTCCAAAACTCTTAAAAATTTCTCAGTAAGTATCGGTGTTAGTAGTTTTTCTTTTCTGTATAATATGTGAATAATATATGTATTGATATATTTAAAAAAAAAATATTTCCGTACTTCGTTTATTGTTCTAATTTTCGTCAACAGGTGGATGAATTATTGAAAAATTTGAAGGAATTTAAGAAATTGCTAAAAGGGTTGTGGGTGCTATGACCATCAGTAATCCTATTGTAACTCTGACCCTAATTGGTGGTCTTTAGCCCTTGCACCATTGTTGGAGGATAAAACCTGAAATTTACTAGCCTATTGTTCACCATTATGACCTCGTTGTGGCCTAAAGCTTGTCCCATTTTTTGTATAAAAGTTGATATCATTAAACCACTACGAGGAAGAATCTTGCACACAAGGTAAACTGCATTGGAAGACGTTATATTCGTTCATGGTTGCGTGAGATCAACCACGACAGAGTCATCCGATGTAAGTTTAAAAGTCCAATGAGCTTCCATAAAATCAATCTTAGACATACTAAAGTATGTGAAGGTGTGAAGTGAAAAAGCCCTAAGCTAGAGAGAGAGAGCCTTAAATCTTGTTCAACCTTTAGCTTCTTTGCCAACTATTGTGTAATATATTTTAAAATTATCCTTACTTGTGATATAATTTTGCATACAGAGTTGATGAATTATCAATTTACAAAAGAGCTCAGTAGAGCCACGTTTTTAATTTACAAAATAGTTGCTGAAAAAACTATGGTTATATACAATTGATTAAAATTAGAGAGCATAAGGACACATGTGATGAAATTAGAATATTTAAGGTGTAAGTGTCAGAGAGGTAAAATGAAATTAATTCTTTAACTAACATCTGACTCAATCGACTAACAGACGCACGCACCAGTGAGAACAGTCGAATGCACAGAGAGTTTTTAGAAACCACTAGTCTAATTTGCCACCTAAGGGATCTCATGACATGGCACAATTTGGTCCATGCCAAGTGTTTTTAAATTAGATGGCCATATGTGTAATAACATACAAATGGGACCATAGGTATAATATAATAACGCCTAGACGGGCCATTATAGTGAAAAAGTTGTGCACAATGAAGACATTGTCCAATAAAACGACAATCAATATTATACTTTTAGTTAAGAGACGATCAACATTTGACTTCATCTCTATTACCAGCTTAAGGTCAACCCTTTACTCCAGGTATCTTAGTTGCACTCACACTGAATAAAAGAAGTTAGAATACTACTGTAATGACTTGGATTTTCGTGTTAATTTAGTGTATTTTACATGAAATTAATAAATGTCCTAGTTGGTACGAATTATGGTTTCGATACCTTGTTATTATGATTAATCAAGAATTAGAAATTATTTCGAACAATTATTTGCTCAGAATGCTTCTATTCTAGGGTTAACTTTTTATACGTTAGGTTTCTGTGAAAACTTCCTTCACAAAAATTGTAGAGTGAGTCGATATGAGTTCGTGGACATGTGGAACGTGAAATCGGAGTTCGAATGAAGAAATTATGGTATTCGAAAAAGGTTTCCATTTTGGATAAATAGAAAAATTTGGGTAATTTTTCATAAAAACCTAATTTCCAAAAATAGTAACCGAGCTCTCTTCTCTCTCCCCGCGACGGAAAATAGCTATTAGACTTCATCTGGCCATAACTTCGCCGTCCGGCCACGTTTGGGCGCGCCACCGGTCCCAATCTCTTCGTCTCTCCTCCCTCTTCAAGTCTGTGGCAGCTTTGTGGCACAATTCGGGATGTGGAAGGCACAGCAAGGCAAAGAAGGGTGGTGTCGGCGCTGCTTGCGGTCTCGTCGGAACTCATGTTCCCAGCCACCTCTGATGATGATTCTTGAGGGCTTTTGAAGCCCATGAGACTTAGATGATTCCCTCTAAGCGGCTTGCAATTATTTGGAGTGTGGAGATCGAATTGAGGGTTTGAAATTCTAGGGTTTCAATCGGCCCCTTTTCTTTCGAGGTAAATTCCAGCCAAATGGGTTACAATATGACTTCAGTGTAGTTGTGAAAATTGTTGTACATGTTGTGGCTAAGGAAGATTTTGGCATAGGTATTATGACTCACATTGGGGGTAACCGGCGGTGCGTGGAGCCCGTGCTCAGCCACTGCCCGCTGCGTGTCCGGCCAAGTTTTTGGGTTCTATTTTCATGGTTGTCACCTGCTTGTCGATACGAGCTTGTTGATATATCATGAGATCATATTGTCATTATTCGAAGCATGCTAGATTTGATGTAATTTTGATTTTCTCAGTTAGCGATCAGTGAGGATCTGACCGTTAGATCATCTTATAATTTTGAGAAATTGATCCTAGAAGTGTTTCGAAGACATTGGGATGTGTTGGAGGAAGTTTTGTCTCGATGAAAAAATCTTTGGTTTTGGGTTCAAATGCTCGGTTTGAACCGTAACCGCTTCCGTTTTAATCGTGTACTAGGTTGAGACCTTAATTTACTTAGGTGATTGACGAAGTGTGTTTTGTACCTTATCTCAGTTGTAAGAGAAGATGCAACGGGATTTAGAGGTGAGTAAATCTCACGTGGTTCATTTATGAACCGAGTTACATTGTCATTCAGTTTAACCACTAAATTGTGAAATTTTTTTCTGGAAATAAAGTTTTGTTTTAAATTATATGAACTTGATCAACTATTGTTCATAGGTAAGCAAAATGAGATTTTTATTATAAAAATAATTTTCTCGAGTTTTGTGATTGTGGACTATAGTTGGTATTAGTGGCATTCCTGAGTGGATGGCTATGTATATATATATTTACGTGAAATATATCTTGATAGTGTGCCATTGTGATATGCATAATAATTGTGATTTTATTCAGATTATTATTTTGGGCATTTACTCTTTGCGGAAATACAATATATAATGTAATTGTAGATTTTATTGTGTTGAAAGAGTATTTGAGTTTTGATGTAACATTTTGAGTCATGTGGGACTTTTTAAAATGTTTTCGGTCTACAGATCTGGTGTCACAGTAGTGACAGAGGCAAGTATATCAGATACCATAACCTTTGGCCGGGTGATGGGTTACAATTTAGTTAGAGCTCTAGTCTGTCTGCCATTGTATTGCATAGGGGTAAACACATGAGTTACTTGAGGCCCATAAGTATACGTTTTTAAAAGAGAGTTTCGGGTGGTTTCTTTCTTTTATTATCCATTGAGAGACTTGAGTTCTTACTAAATTGTGGAGTTGATTTAGGATTGCTTAAATTTATTCTTGAGTTGAGAAATTGTCAAGCATGCGGGTTTGAGTCATTTTATTTGAGTTTACTCATACGAGCTTAAAAAGCTTATCAAGTTTGTTGTTTGCAACCATGCACTATTCCATGGTGTAGAGGTCATTCCTGCAGGTCAAGACAACCAAGGTTGAGATCGAGGCGAGTAGTGCAATAGTGTTAGGTTCAGAATCTATTTTTGTTATCGCACTGTTGTTTTTGGTATATTCTTAGTGAGCGTTAAAGTTTACATTGATACTTTTAAGTTTTGTAAACACTTGGAGATGTAAATTTGACTCTAGTGATTGAGTCTGTATTAACATTTGTTGTTTCAGTTTATTTGTTGCCTAGTTAAATGAAAAACATTCTAAGCATTCGAGATATTATTGAGTTATTGCATTTCGGATTTGAATTTTCTTTATTCGAAATTCATGGTGTGATAGTTTGGTATCAAATTGTAATGTACATATTTGGTGATAAACAGTACTACTCGAGTGATGTCCTGTCTGTAACGGATCCCCATCATATACTCTTCGGTATTGATACAGTCATTGGGTATGTGAGAGTGTTAGGTGTCGTATAGAACATTTGGTCATCGTAGGAGCTTTGAGTGCCATCCTTGTGTTTGTGTCTTGGTTAATATGGTCTTGTATTTAACTTATACTTGTGTTTAAGTCTTATACAAGTAGCAACCAAGTGTTGCTATGCTTCTCAGGTGATGGATTCTCCGAAAGGCAGAGTTAGAGGCCGAGGTAGGCCCGAGGAGGGGGTAGAGCTATGAGTAGAGGCAGGGTACCTCCTGTGGAGGAGTTCTATGAGGAGGAGGTGGAGATATAGTATGTTATGCCTGTTCTGCCTATCGTTGAGGTAGGTAATGCGATCGGCTTAGCTAGGCTAGCTAAGGAGGTTTCTAGACTAGGAGCGATCTCATTCCAGGGAGGTACAGATCACATGTTGGCCGATCAGTGGATCGAGAACATGGAGACTTACTTTGAGATGGCCATCTGCCACTGAGATTGAGAAGAAGAAGATAATTGCGTTTCTTCTTCAGGGTGAGGCATGAGTGTGGTGGAGCGGTACACAGAAGGCTGTAGATGTGTCCACCTTGACTTGGGAGGGTTTTGTGGAACTCTTCTGAGACATGTATTTTCCTGCTTCAGTGAGGGAACAGTTGGAGCTTGAGTTCATTACTCTAGCTTGTGGGAATTTGAGTGTTAGAGCCTATGAGGCACGGTTCTCCAAATTGTACCAGTTTGTTCCGCAGATGGACGCAGTGTCCTTGGCTAAGAAGTTTCTGTGGGGATTGAATAACGAGATCAAGAAGATTCTGACCCCCCTTCAGCTGCCTACGAAGGCGCATATCTTTGCTAGTGCTATCGCTCATGAGCAAGAGGCTATGATGTATAAAAGTGAGATGTTGGCTGTAAGAGATTTCCAGGGAAAGGGGAAGGCAATTGCCAGGAGCAGTAGTTTGGCGGGTTATCGGGCGGGTCCTAAAAGAGACAGCGGAATCATCATCAGGTTCCAGCTAGAGTGGTAGCTGCACCGGTTAGGGCTGCACCAGCCGTACCTTTAACATGTTACAACTATGGCGAGGTAGGCCATGTTTCTAGAGTGTGCATGAAGTCAAAGAGCAGGGTATGTTATAGATATGGATAGGTAGGGCATTTCGCCAGAGAGTGTACCCAACCTCAGGATGGTGGGCAAAGGACCCAGCAGAGACAGTTGCCTCCAGGTTAGGCTAGGGTTTTTGCTATCGGTCAGCAAGGTTCCGGGGTGGAAGGTACCTTATCTGTTTTCAACTACCTTGCTAGAGTATTGTTTGATATGGGAACAACTCATTCTTTCATATCTAGTTCTGTGGTAGATGGGTTGGGTTTGACTTCTATGCCTCTTCCTAGATCTTTGTGTGTTACATCACCTCTCGGTGTTTCTCTTGAGCTTAGCATGATTTGTGATGCATACCCTATAGTGATTTGTGGTAGAGAGTTCTCTGCAGCTTTGATTGTGATTCTGGGCCACATGTATGATGTGATCTTGGGTATATATTGGTTGAGGTCAAACCATGCTTTGATTGATTGTTTTGAGATGGTAGTGTCTTTCCATATCCCAGGACAACCGGTGTTTCATTATCGGTGTCTGAGATCTGATACTGCTATGAGGGCAGGAGTCTTGACACATATAGAGTCTATGATTAGTGCTACAGTTATGATTGAGATTCTTGTTGTTTCCGAGTATATTGATGTGTTCCAGGAGATACCAGGGTTACCTCCGAAGAGGGTAGTGGAGTTTGCTATCGATGTGATACTAGATACTACACATGTATCAAAGGCACCTTATTGGATGGCGCTGGTTGAACTTCTAGAGTTGAAGGTTCAGATTGATGGTTTACTTGAGCAGGGGTTCATTAGACCCAGTACTTCTCCCTGGGGTGCACCGTTGTTGTTTGAGAAGAAGAAGAAGGATAGTTCACTACAGTTATGTGTGGATTATTGGGAGTTGAACAAGGTGACTATCAAGAATAGGTATCCCTTGCCTAGGATTGATGACTTGTTTGATTAGCTTTGAGAGGCTACGGTGTTCTCTAAGATCGATTTGAAATCCGGTTATCACCAGTTGAGGGTAAAGGTCCAAGATATTTCTAAGATTGCTTTCAAGACTAGGTAAGGACATTATGAGTTTGTTGTCATGACTTTTGGTCTAACTAATGCACCTGCTGCTTTTATGGATTTGATGAACCATATGTTCAGTCCGTACTTGGATAAGTTTGTGGTAGTATTCGTGGATGATATCTTGATTTACTCCAAGTCTTTGGAAGATCATGATAAGCATCTACGGATTGTGCTACAAGTTCTTAGGAAGGCCAAGTTGTATGCCAAGTTCGAGAAGTGTGAGTTTTGGCAGAAGGAGGTCAAGTTCCTTGGTCACATGGTGTCGAAGGATAGAGTGTCTGTGGATCCTTCTAAGGTTGAGGCAGTGGTGAGTTGGGGCCGTCCCACTACTGTTACCAAGATTCGTAGTTTTCTTGGTTTGGCTCGGTATTATCGGCGATTCATTGAGGGGTTCTCTAGTATTGCTTTTTCTTTGATCAGGTTGACTAGGAAGGATGTTCAATTTTTGTGGACTAAGGAATGCAAGAAGGCATTCATTGAGCTAAAGATTAGATTGACTACGGCTCCAGTGTTGACTATTCCCGCTAGTGGTAGTGGTTTAGGCATCTACAGTGATGCATCTCATCAGGGTTTGGGGTGTGTGTTGATGCAGCATGGCGGCGTTGTTGCTTATGGCTCTAGACAGTTGAAGCTTCAAGAGAGAAATTATCCCACTCATGATTTAGAGCTGGCTGCTGTGGTTTTTTCCTTGAAGATTTGGAGGCATTACTTGTACGGTGAGAAGTTCGAACTCTTTTATGATCATAAGAGTTTGAAGTATTTGTTCTCTCAAAAAGAGTTGAACATGGGACAGAGAAGGTGGATGGAGCTCATAAAGGACTATGACTTCACCTTGGAGTATCATCCTGGGAAGGTCAATGTAGTGGCAGATGCTTTTAGCAGAAGACCGAGGGGTATAATTGCTTTTGCCATGGTTCAGGAGTGGCTCATGTTGGAGACTGCATCTAAGTTTGACCTTGAACCATCAGGATGAAAGCAGAGGATCTTCCTTGGTAGTATTTCTGTGCAGCCTACCTTGATTTCCAAGATTATTCAGGTTCAAGCGCAGGATGAGTTCTCATATGCAAAGTTGGCAGAGTTAGCTGCAGAGGTGAGTGATGGTCATTCTGAGTGAGTAGTTGGATCAGATGGTGGGTTAAGATTGAGATCGAGATTGTATGTTCTGGATTGTGTTGATCTCAAAGGGGAATTCGTTGGGAGGCACATCAATCTCGATACACTGTACATCCGGGGAGCACCAAGATTTATAGAGATCTATGAAGGCAGTTCTAGTGGAATGGGATGAAAAGAGCTGTGGCAGAGTATATGTCTTGGTGTCTTACCTGCCAGCAAGTGAAGGCAGAGCAACAGAGACCTACAGGTATGTTGAAGCCATTACCTATCCCTGTGTGGAAGTGTGAGTAGATCTCTATGGACTTTGTGACTGGATTACCTAGGTCCAGGCAAAGTCATGATTCAGTGTGGGTGATTTTTGACCGTTTGACGAAGTCGGCACACTTTCTCCCTGTGTCGAAGACATACTCGGGTAATGCCTTCAACAAGTTGTACGTCAATGAGGTAGTGAGAGTTCATAGGGTGCCTGTATCTATTATTTCTGATTGGGATGCTCGATTTACTTCAGATTTCTGGGGTAGTTTACAGAAAGACTTTGACACTTCCTTAGATATGAGTACAGATTGTCATCCACAGACTGATGGGTAGACTGAGAGAGTGAACCAGGTGATGGAAGATATGTTGTGAGCTTGTGTCTTGGACTTCAAGGGAATTTGGGAGGATCATCTGCCATTGGTTGAGTTCGCCTATAACAATAGTTATCACTCCAGTATTGACATGGCACCATATGAGGTTCCTTAGAAGTTTACAAATTAAATTGCCATAACAATATAAATGTAAATGCTCCTCAGTGCTTACTACAACGCGGAAGTTATAACAATGGCAAAGCCAACAAAATTTGCTTCCTACCCGTATTATTGCTAACAAGCTACCTTACTTTCAGCCACGATTACCCTGACCTTTTTCAATGGAACCGACTTTGTCAACATATCAGCAGGATTATCTGAAATTCCAATTTTGAGGAGTTGAACTTTACCATCCTTCACCATCTGACGAATCTTGTGAAATTTGACAATGATATGTTTAGTACGAGCATGAGTAACTTTGTTCTCTGCTAAATGAATTGCACTTTGACTGTCACAATAAATATCCACATATTCTTGAATAGTTCCTACGTCCTCAAACAAACTACGAAGCCAAATTCCTTCTTTTGCACCCTCTGTCACTACCATATATTCAGCTTCTATAGTCACAAAGCAATTGTAGATTATAAATTTGACTTCCAACTCACCGGTCCACTAGCAAGAGTAAACACATAAGCTGTAATAGACTGACACTTATCTAAATCACCTGCAAAATCAGAGTCCACATATCCAACAACACGTTGACTTGTCTTATCTTGCTGAAAAACTAATCCAACATCCACAGTACCAAAAGTATACCATAGAATCCACTTCACTGTTTGCCAATGACCTTTACCTGGGTTATGCATTGTACTTACATAAGCATTTGCAAGCATAATTAGCTATAGTGAGCCACGCTCACGCTACTGCCAGGGGTACCAACTCCAGCCACAAGAGTGACTTACGGGAACACATCCAGGTAGGCTACTGGGCCCCGGCTTTCCCCTAGATCACCTCTGACGCGCCGTGACAAGATAGCATCAAAAGCTGAGAATTGAAGCATATCAGTCCCACATCAAAAACATGGAGAAGATCAGCTACCTCCTCATTTATAAAAGGTTCTCTCCTTTCTCCTCATTAATTACGCATTTACTACTTACATACTGTTATTCTGTCAACATAAATACATTGACTAATTTAGGCATCGGAGAAGAGAAGACCGCCTAGCGCGGTCTCCCTTTGACGTCCTTTGTATTTTACTTGACAGGGAGCGAGAGTATCGATCATATCCAAGAAGCAGTCCGCCTATCGGACCAGTGTTAACCAAGGTTTAGCCACTGCTGAACTTTAGAAATTAACATTGGCGCCATCTGTGGGAATACTTGAATAAGAGGCCATCCCACCACAACAATTACCATGACTAACGGTAGCGGGGCAAACGCTGAAGAGCAGGCCAATCAATCTACCAACCCCCATCCTACCAACCCAACGACTAACATTAACCTAGCGGTTAACGTTAACCGTGCACTATTCAGCACATCAGTTAACCCTAGAGTGGAACCCTAGATTACTCCCCAGGTCCCGCCAACTCAAACTACGGCGGAGGCTCGGCCGAGTAGCAGTCGTCCACCGATGTAGGACCTCGCCGCTATGTATGAGCTGGCACTGGCGGATCTCCACAAGGCAAATAGGGAGCGCGAGCAGGAGCATAGAGAAAAGTTCGAGGCCTAAAAGCAGGTGGCCACGCTAATGTCAAGATTTGACGAGCTGAAGAAGGCGCTGGAAGCAAACGCTAACCCAGCGCAGAGCGGGCAATTGCGGAGCACCAAACGCAGTAGACCCAATACCGGCGGATTGGTACCCACGCCAATCATACAGATGCAGGTACTGTTGAACCCACCAGAACTATTGGAAATGGGCCTACCGCTTCTGCCCCTACTAATGTTGGAGTAGGAAGCAGAGTCACAGCCGCATACCAACCGCTCGGCAATCAGGGCTAGAACTGAAGGTAATCCACCTACCCCATGGCACAGAGGAACCTCTAGGCTGGGTTCGCTGGCGACGCAATCGCCCTAATCCAGGAAAGGATGCAACAATTAGAGCGAACGCTAATCCGGGCGGAGGCAGGCCCCCCAGCGCCAATTCCAAATCCACTCTTTGTGTCCAGGCCAGAACCATTCACCGCCAGGATCCTGCATGCCATCCGGCCGGGCGGCATTACTGACCCCTTTTTCCATATGGATACCTTCAAAAAAGTCACTAACAATAAGGGGTTCGATGACGCTACCCTCTGTCACTTATTCAGCGAAATGTTAGATAGCGAGGCAATGAGTTGGTTATTTGAGTGCCCGCCATGATCCATTAACTCATTCCACGCACTGTCAAACGCTTTCCTCTCTCGGACACCACAACACAATTCAGTTGTTCAAAGTTAAACAGAGTGCCGAGGAAACATTGAAGGCATTTGTCACTAGGTGGCGGGCGGCAGCATCTCAGTGTCGCGATCTTGATAAAATAATGGCATTAGCAGCCTTCAAGCAAGGACTCCTCAAGTGGCCATTTCTCTATCACCTCAATTACAATTATCCAAACGCCGCTTATGACCACGTCATGGGCGAGGCAGTCATCCATGCACAAGCATAATTCATCACATATGGAGAAACCCCTTACCGCCACCAACACCTGCAAAGTCCACTCAACCCTCCGCTAGCCATCAGGAGATCGCCAGCAAAACCGATGCTATGCCACCAACTGATAAGAAGAGAGAGTGGCAATAGGGCAACTACCAGAGCAAGCGGCAGCAGGACCATCATTACAACAAGGGCAACCGCTCATCTCAGGGGGATAACTGTACTAAACAGACGGAGTCCTCCCATCGGTACACAGTGTTTACAGTCCTCACAGCCTCGTATGAGGAGATATACGACCAGTGCAAGGACCAGATTCCACCACCACCCCCAAGAAAGTACCTAAGGGTGGGAAAGCCTAGATACACCGGTAAGTGGTGTAAGTACGACGAAGACAGTGGTCACAACACTAACAACTTCAACGCTCTCAAAACGGCTATTGAGACTTTGTACCGTGATGGCAAGATGGAACAATTCAAGGTGCGCCAACCGCAACATGTGGTCGCAAACATCGAACCTATGCACTGCATCAACACCATCGAAGGCAGCACTCCAATCACCAACATGTCTCATAGGGCAAAAAAGCGCTATGCACGCTCTAACCACCCCAAGGAAGTTTGCAACACCCTTTATGAGAGATCCGCTAAGCTCCCACGATCTGGTTGGGGACCCATCACCTTCTTGGAGGAAGAAGAGCGCGGAGTGCATCTACCCCACGACGATCCATTCTTGATAGATGCCATGCTGGATAAATGGTCCGTGGGAAGGGTCCTTGTTGACA
The DNA here is from genome assembly GCA_002564525.1 of Rosa multiflora. Lineage (NCBI taxonomy): Eukaryota > Viridiplantae > Streptophyta > Magnoliopsida > Rosales > Rosaceae > Rosa > Rosa multiflora. The sequence continues at coordinate 84,849 of BDJD01000287.1, forward strand.
ACTGCTCCGCTGTCAATGTTATCTTCAATGGTTACTACAACTAGCTCTAGCGGAATAGAAAATTACTCCAGGATCATCAGCCGCTGCTCAACTTCTCTGGTGATGTCACTCAACCGCTTGGTTCTGACTACATGCGCCTGGTCATCGGCGCAAGCCCATGCACATCGGAAATACATACAGAGTTCATCGTTGTCGATTGGTTTAGCTCGTACAATGCAATCATTGGTTGACCAGCGCTCAACAAACTGAAATGCATCATAGCTGGATACATGTTTCTCATGAAGTTCCCTACACCCAACGGCACGGGCTGTGTGAAAGGAAGCCAACAACTGGCACGAGAATGTTGTTCAAATACTGTGGCACGGTCAACGCGCTGCCATAAGATCTTAATGGCAGGAAACTATGTGCCAACACCAAATATCTTTGATGACAGGACCCGCCCCGGTTTTCACCCTGAAATCCGAAGAGGCCCAGCGGGGCCCACTTTAGAAGAAATTCTACCAAAAATTTGACAAAACTTCCCCCAAAAATGGACAACCCAAAACCTGTAGAAAAACATCCACACTTCTAAATCATCCATCCTTATTCTCCTGGAGCCACCCTGCTCCCTATATCACAACATCTCACATATCTCAATCAAAAACAATTCAGAATTTAAGAATATTAATCTAATAGGTTATCAGAGCAATCTAATATACAGGCGAACAAGAGAATAGAAAGCAAAATAAATGACCAATACTTTTATAATGCGGAAGCTATGACAGCTATGCCTCAACCCCAAGTACGCTCGACCTCAAGCTAAACTGGCCTGCAAACTGGGCATTTAAAACCGAAGGGCTCAGGGGAAAACATTTAAAATCCGTTAGAC